>CM040931.1:33152819-33212819 GCA_023029165.1 Gobiocypris rarus | reverse complement strand
CTAGGCAGTTGCTAAGATATTCTGGCTGGTTGCGAGGGTGTTTCTAAGCAGTTGCTAAAATATTCTGGTTGGTTGCTAGAGTGTTTTTAGATGGTTGCTATGGTGTTCTGGGCGTTTGCTTAGCGATTGCTAAGGTATTCTGGGTGATTGCTAGGCAGTTGCTAGGGTGTTCTGGGCGGTTGCTAAGCTACTTAGGGTGGTTGCTATGGTGTTTCTAGGTGGTTGCTAGGGTATTCTGGATGGTTGCTAGGGCTTCCACTCAAATCAGTGCATTTATTCACAGACCTTGATCTGTAGTTATAGAATCACCCATATGTCGCGGTAAAGGTCATAAAGGTAAAGGTCGCAGGGTCAATCCACGATTCATCACAGTCCTGATGGATTTAAATCTGCCGTGTGTCAATTGCAAAAGCTTTCAAAGAGTCGCATCATTGCTTGAATCAATGAGCGCTGTTACATGCACATTCTTAACCTGACTGTGCTAAATAAGCTGATGATGCATGTGTATATGTAAATGTGTTAACATGTTTTCCTTTATTGGTTTAAAGTCATAAACAGATTAAACATAAACCGATCGACAGCTGGATTTCTCCCGCATGTAAAGACGTTAACCTGCGTTCTGTGGATTATTAAAGTGCATTTGTGTGATAAGTAACAGGAAAGTGTCTTTACTGCGGATTGAAACAAAACTCACAAACTCTAGGGCCCTATGATTTCCACAATGTGCAAAACACGTACCAATCACGGAATCCAGTCATAAAAAACGGAATTTAACGCAGAATTTCAAGGATTTTGTCAATTTTTTTGATACCAATATTATTAAACCGATATTTTTTATTATTACCAATATTAATTTTGAATATTGTCATTTAATTAAACAATTGAAATGATAGAAAAAAAATAATAAAACATATCTCATAGGCCCTAAACATGCATTTTTTTGTTAAAATTTTAATAAATTGTTGTTACATTGTATGTTTCATGATTTCAATTAATTAGACATGCTTTTTGATTGCTAAAATGTAATTTAATCATTAAAATGAAGTAAAACAGACAAATAAAAGGAATCCAGAATAATTAAAAAAGAGAGGATTTTATAGGCCCCTAAAACTCTGACTCTTTCTGGACCCAAGAAATCATAAAGAAGTAGAAGCAGTTCAGTCAAAATCTGCATCTGTAACAGCCCGAGAGGAGAAAATATGAGTCCGTAAGTTTCCCGCTGGAATGCTGGAAAAACACGTTCACTCTTCTGATAAAACGGGTTAATCCCTGGTAAAGAAGTCAAAACATAAGCACTGGTGTGTCTGACTGCGAGAGTTGCATTTATGTCAGTTGTGATGTTAAATAAAGCATTAAGAATCCGGGAGTTTCCTTGCATTGCCGGGTTATCGGTTTACATGTAAACTAGGACAACGGATTCATTCAATAAGCTGATTCATGAGAGTTATCAGTGTATCGTGTGCATGTCAGAAGCAGGAGGAACAAAAAACGACACTAAGAAAACTGAAGGAACTGGTAGATCAGTCTGACGAGTGACAGAGGAGTTTTAAAGGGGTCATATTATGCCCCTTTCCACAAGACGTAAATATCCCCAGAGTGTGTATGTGAAGTTTAAGCTCAACATACCCCACAGATCATGTTTTATAGCATGTTAAAATGTAAACTTTTTTAGGCTGTCCCTTTAAATGCAAATGAGCTGCTACTCCCCACCCCTTCCAGGAAGGGGGCGGAGCTTCAAGAGCTCGTGCAACAACAACAACAGAACATGTCAGAAACTAGCGGTGTTCAGTTCAGACCGGATTCGGACAATAATCTTGCTTTTATCCACTATTAGTAGAAGCCTTGTAGCGGACCCTGTCCGAATGATGGCCAAAACTTTACTGATGACATTTATTGTTCATCACACAAAAGATGAAGCATCTGTTTTCACTCCAGAAAATCCCTGTAAGAGCTGAATATAATAGTACAAGATAGGGATGGCGAAAACTAAACATTTTCTTGACCGACCACCGAGCCTCATTAGCCGGTTGAAACGGTTAACCGATTAATTTAAAATATGCTGCGCTATTTGAAATAACAGCCCCGAGCAGCGCCTGCAATTTCGCAACTCTGTCGCATCTCTCTGCCGCTCTGCCTCCCGCTCTCACACACACTCACACACACACACACACTGTCCCTGCGCGAAACATGAGTCCATAAGCGCAGCGCAAAGGAGCTTGTTTGTAATCGGAGGACAAATGGCTCCTTAGTTTCGAAATGGTTTGGGTCCAAGGTGATCGCGTTGAAAATAAAGGCATTTGTCTAGCGTTAGAAGCTCATTTGAAACATTGCCGCGGCTCATTTAAGAAAATGACAGCTCGAAGAGACGCGCTTTAGTTCGAGTAGTGCTAACAATAATAAAGAAAGATGATGATCAACACCTTATGTGTTACCACTGAAATGTAGATGTAATATATTTCCAAATGTAAGCCCATCTTATGCGGAATGTTGTCTAATAGACTCAGTGGCGTAACTTTGCTTTGAGAAGTGGTGGGGACACTGCACAACTCGTTTTGCTATGCGTTTATTTAATAACAGAATTTACTTGTGGACTGAGTTCAGAGTTGGAAATGCACTTAATTTTCACTTTGATGTAGGCAACACATGCATTACATTCACAAATTATTCTATGAACATCCAATAAGCAAAACGTAATATTCACAACACATCTAACATTATACTAATATCAATCAAAATATGCAAGATAAATATGGCGAACTTACCATTTCATAAGCCGCGTTTCCATTACATATTTGCGCTAAACTTATATTTATAAATATTTAACTTATACATTTAGCGATATTTTCTAAATGTCGATAAAAAACTATTACGAAATGATTGCATTTCCATTAACCGATGTTATGCGACTAAAAGTTTTTTGTTTTTTTTTCATTCAAAAAATGATGCCACGTAAGCTAGTAGTTTTATGTGTATCCCAGCCACCGCTATAGCCATTATTTAATGGAAGGAGACACAGGCCTGTTATTCAAGCATTTATTAAAATTAAAAGAGGGAAATGTTTGAATCTGTATGGTGGTAACTTTTGTTGTTTTTTTAAACCATTTCGTTATTTTGGCTTGAAATTTCGTTTGTTGAAAATATAAACTGAATTTAGAAATGCTTTTTAAATGAAAAACTTTGCGTTTAATAAACAAAATACATTTTTGAAATGAAGACGGCGTTTGGATGGCGAGCAGCGCATGCAAAATAACCCGTTCCCTTAATCCACGGCCCTTGTTATTGTGAGTCTAGGCCTACACAAATAAAAGTAGACAGTTTATAGTTTATAATTATGTCTTGCTCTTATCTGTATGGCTAAAAAGACGGAGCGTTCTGAGTCGTTTCCTCTGTCATTAAGGAAAAAATCCATCAGAAAGCGTCGCACCTGCGCTTTCATCAGACAGAGGGTTATAGTAAACGTAGCCTATATGGTTTCGTAGGCTATGTTTAACTATGAGCCTATACTATTATTATTTTTTTAATTTCATATGTTGATTATGAAACGTGAGCACAACCTTCTACACAAACCTTGGCAATAGAATCGCCATTGGCTAGTAATTTTTTGTTGTTGTTTCGTTTAGTGGCCAGACTGATATAGGCTACTTTATATTATAGACCTACTTTTATAGAAATATATCTAGTATAGAAACATAGAAGTGTGACAGGCACATAGTATGCTATATAAATTCTCTAATGTGGTTAAAGGTCATTTTCTACACAGCACAATACAACATATGTCCTTATTATGATAAAATATATGTCGTTTTATGGCGTGCGGCTGGGATGTACATAAACCTAACAACCTTCGTAGCATAATTTTTTAACCGACAACCGACAACTTTGATCGGTTAACGTTGATACGGTCAACCATTGGTCAAATCGGTCATCGGTTAACATCCCTAGTACAAGAAGCTTTAACGCTTTAGCAAAACCTACCTTAGACTGTCCCTCATTCAGGTTTACCGAAACAAAGACACTGGGTTGTGCTTTTTCATGTTTTCTGGGCTAGTAGATGCTCCGGGACCCGATTATAGCACTTAAACATGGGAAAAGTCCGTTTTTTAATGATATGTCCCCTTCAAACAGGAAACTAATTCCAGGAAACTCCTCTGAAATGACTGAAATAATGAACTTTATACCAGTCACAGTGCTGATAATAACCAGAAACCATTTCACTTATCATCAGCAATCAAATAAGCAGAAGACAAACAGAGACAGGAACTAAACAGAGCGTTACTGACAGACTGGGAAGAGAGGAGCCGCAACAATGGAGAATGTGAGGAATAATCAACATTCAAGCAGGAAAACCTGCTCTAGTAGAGCCAGAAAACAACACACAAGACTTTGCATAATAGATCCTCTTTAAGACAATGAGATGTAGCGTTTAACAGACGCACAGCTAATGTCCTCACTGGGATTTTCACCAGCTTATATTCATGGCTTTGACACATTCCACTGGTGAAAAGGTTCAGAGCATGAAAAAAACAAAATCCAGTTGCTAAGCAACCATGCAGCCCGGCGCAGGGAATGATGCTCGTGGCACAGCTCGACCGGGACTCACAACATGAATGTGATCATCACATGTTTGTTTGGATGCATGTACTGTACATCACTGCTGATAACACAGTGCATCGCTGTCAGTCTGCTGTATGGGTGTTACCTGGCCTGAAATCTGTATGCGTTTAGCAACAGCACACTGCCATTTGAGCAAGAACAGATCATCTTTGAGGGAAATTCTTGTCAAGGGGATTTGCTTGACTGAGCAAACTGAGACTGTCTATAAGCAGCCGTTTAAAGTAGTGTCCCTGCGCTCTGATTGGTCAGTCCAGTGTCCCTGCGCTCTGATTGGTCAGTCCAGTGTTCCAGTGATGATGTAATAACAGCTGTTCACCACAGGTCACATGATGCCACTAGATCTACTTCACAAACTTGATATTAGGTTAATATTTTAATCATTTAAGGCACATTTGCATGTTTCATGGATCTCTGATGTCAGTTAATGGTCACATGACATTCAAGTAAATAGATAAAATATTGAATCTTTAATTAGAATGTGTTTTATTTTTAGCTTTTTGGTGCATCTTTGGGACTGTTTAGTTTCACTAGTTAAACATCACCATAGGCTGTCATTCAGATTCGGTTGTTGATATCAAGAACTGATTTCTTAGCTGAAATTCCAATTTCACACATCAGAAACGCAATTCTTACATAATTTTCGATATCAGTAATTACTTTGTTGATAGTAAAAATTAGGGCTGTGTAGCAATTCTATTCTAAATCTAATTCATTACATGATTTAATTGCACATTGAATTTGGAATTACCCTCAAAAGTCATTATTGTGTAAAGCATCAAATAGACATTACAAAAAGTAGCTTCAGGGAAAAATATTTTTGGGTAAACTATAGCTTTGTTTTGTTTTTATTAATATATAAATATGATATAATTTTTTAATGAAATTATACTCTAAAAAGAAACTAAAATTGCCAATCGGTGGCGGTAAATGTCTTAATCATTGTGTCACTGAGTCAGTCATTCATTCATCCACCCACAACACCCACCCATCCACCAACCCACCCATCCACCACCCATCCACCAACCCACCCCATCCACAACACCCACCCATCCACCAACCCACCCCATCCACAACACCCACCCATCCACCCACCCACCGATCCACCCACCCACCCATCCACCAACCCATCCATCCACCGATCCACCAACCCACCCACCCATCCAACCCATCCATCCACCGATCCACCCACCCACCCATCCACCAACCCATCCATCCACCGATCCACCCACCCACCCACCCACAACACCCACCCACCCATCCACCAACCCAAGCATCCACCCAACCATCCACCGATCCACCAACCCAAGCATCCACCCACCCATCCACCAACCCATCCATCCACCCACCCACAACACCCACCCACCCATCCACCAACCCAAGCATCCACCCAACCATCCACCGATCCACCAACCCAAGCATCCACCCACCCATCCATCCACCCATCCACCAACCCAAGCATCCACCCACCCATCCACCAACCCATCCATCCACCCACCCACCCACAACACCCATCCACCAACCCAAGCATCCACCCACCCATCCACCAACCCATCCATCCACCCACCCACCCATCCATCCACCCATCCACCAACCCAAGCATCCACCCACCCATCCACCAACCCATCCATCCACCCACCCACCCACAACACCCACCCATCCACCAACCCATCCATCCACCCACCCACCCACAACACCCACCCATCCACCGATCCACCCACCCACCGATCCACCAACCCACCCATCCACCAACCCATCCATCCACCCACCCACCCACCCATCCACCAACCCATCCATCCACCCACCCACCCACCAAGCATCCACCCACCCATCCAACCATCCACCCACCCAGCCACCCATCCAACCACCCACCGATCCACCAACCCAGCCACCCATCCAACCATCCACCCACCCACCCACCGATCCAAGCATCCACCACAGAGATTAACCTGCGTTCACATGATGCCACAAACTGGATTTTAAGTTAATATTTCAATAATTTAAGGCATATTTGTATGTTCACGGATCTCTGATGTCAGCTAACGTCACATGACATGCAAGCAAACAGTTAAAGTATTGAATCTTTGATTAGTAACTGTTTATTTTGACTTTGTAGCTTGGGGTTAAAGTGACTCAAACCTGTTTTTAGTTCAGTGCATCTTTGTGATTTTTTTTGTCTGTTTTATGGTCCGGCAGGTGAACGTGGTGCGTCTGATCACTTTCAACAACATCAACACACATGATTTGAAGAATCATTCATGTTTAGAGCACAAACGCTGCAGTTACGCACTTACCAAGGGCTCTATTCTACCGATCTAAACTCATGGTCTGAAGCTCACGGCGCAGGTGCTCTGAGGGCGTGTCCGAATCCACTTAGGCTAGTTTAACGACAGTGACAAACGGTCAGCGCACCGGCGCATGTTTCAAAAGGGTCGTCCCTCGTCTCTTAATGAGTCATGGGTGTGTTTTGGGCGTAACGTGCAATAAACCAATCAGAGCTCATCTCCCTTTCCCTTTAAAAGCCAGTTGTGCTCGCACCATGAGCAGATTCACTATTGACATGAGGAGAGACTGAACGCTTCTCCAGAGAGTGTGTGTGTGAGTGTGTGAGTGTGTGAGTGTGTGTGTGTGTGTGTGTGTGTGTGTGTGTGTGTGTGTGTGTGTCTGTGTGTCTGTGTGTGCGTGTGTGTGTGTGTGTGTGTATGTGTGTTTGTGTGTGTGTGTGTGTGTGTGTGTGTGTGTGTGTGTGTGTGTGTGTGTGTGTGTGTGTGTGTGTGTGTGTGTGTGTGTGTGTGTGTGTGTGTGTGTGTGTTGCACCATGAGCGGATTCACTATTGACATGAGGAGAAACTGCTTCTCCAGAGTGTGTGTGTGTGTGTGTGTGTGTATGTGTGTGTGTGTATGTGTGTTTGTGTGTGTGTGTGTGTGTGTGTGTGTGTGTGGACTGGTAATCCCTACGGTGTGGGGACAAAATGTCCCCACAGAGATGGCAATATCCAAAATCCTTGTCCTTGTGGGGACATTTTTAGGTCCCCATGAGGAAAACATCTTATAAATCACACTAAGTGATGTTTTTTGAAAATGTAAAAATGCAGTATGTCTCCTGTGATGGGTAGGTTTAGGGGCAGGGGCAGTGTAGGGGGATAGAATATATAGTTTATACGGTATAAAAACCATTACGCCTATGGAATGTCCCCATAAAACATGGAAACACAACATGTGTGTGTGTGTGTGTGTGTGTGTGTGTGTGTGTGTGTGTATGTGTGTGTGTATGTGTGTGTGTGTGTGTGTGTGTGTGTGTGTGTGTGTGTGTGTGTGTGTGTGTGTGTGTGTGTGTGTGTGTTGCTGCGCGTCCCTGTGTGTAATAATCAGAGTGTGTGTGTGTTGTGCACCACCTATAGGCTCATATTACTAACACACTCTTTAAATAACACATAAATACTGAACTATTGACTTTAGAGCAGGTGTGTGTTGGTCAGTGGTCAGTGGTTTTCAGTTCCTCACAATAGCAACGCTCCAACAATGCTCCTGAACACACCTGGTGTTCAGACACACACACACACACACACACACACACACACACACACACACACACCTGGTGTTCAGACACACATACACACCTGGTGTTCAGACACTCACACACACACCTGGTGTTCAGACACACACACACACCTGATGTTCAGACACACACACACACACACACACACACACACACACACACACCTGGTGTTCAGACACACAAACACACCTGGTGTTCAGACACACACACACCTCGTTTTCAGACACACACACACACCTGGTGTTCAGACACACACACACACACACACACACACACACCTGGTGTTCAGACACACACACACACCTGGTGTTCAGACACACAGACACACACACCTGGTGTTCAGACACACACACACACACCTGGTGTTCAGACACACACACACACCTGGTGTTCAGACACACACACACACACCTGGTGTTCAGACCAGACGCCCATGGGTGAACAGATGCTCCAGTGTATTTGATATTTAAACACGAGGAGCTGGACGTGAACATGAGAACTGCGTCCGGCTGAGACTAGCAGAACACACTCGCGTCGCATTGGGCCGGGTGTGTGATAGAGCCCTTAATGTTAGAGCTTTGGTCGCATCACTATCCCTTTTACATATTGCATAATTGCCATGGCTGATAGCAAAACCTCTAAAGTCCTGCTATATTCATATCTACTGTATTATGTATAAAAGTGTTTTCAAGTACCCTTAAACGGACTCACTGAGCAGCCAGTGCAAGTGCAGATCTCCATCTTCACAGAGTCGCAGCTTTTAAAGCATTCGTCATTCACGCTGGCTGGCCGGGTGCAGAAGCGCAGCACTGCGGCCCAAATGACAATGGAGCGTGTGATTAAAGAGAGAGAGACTAAACGCAGGTGCTGCACTGCATGTCAAAGAGCCGCACACACACACACACACACACACACACACATCTGAGCTCCAGCAGAACATCTGGGCGGTTCGGCTCAGCTCGGCTCTCTCATGCATGAGCGCTTGCGTGGGTGGATAATGAGTGAAGGCCGTCGCACCTTCCTCACATTATACGGCACATTCAGAAGTGGCTGTGTAAGCAAGCTGCCCTGAGTGTCAGTGCGGGTGTGTGTTCACGTTTAATTAGCATGAGTTTTATTGTTTATCCATCAGTGTGTCCTTCTAATTAGACCATCTAATTAGGGATCTATTTTCTTCAGCATCTCAACTTTAAAAAAATAATAATAATTCTGACATATTATAAATAATAGTGTTATTCTGCTGGTTGTTAGCTTTTTAGTGCTAATTAGTGATGTTTATACTTTGGTGATAAAGTCATAAAGGAATAATTCATGAAACAGTAAAAATGTTTAATTGAAAACTTATTTATTTTGATGAAACACAAAAGAAGAAAGTGAAAAATTCTGCTGGCCGCTTCTTTTCATGCAACTGCATGCATAAAAGCACCATAACAGCATCACAACAGTTCTTCTGAAGGCATGCAATAGTTAAAGACATCTCGTCAATTGTTCTTATGAGTTGCAAGTATTTTTAAAGTGTAGACGGACTCAATTACAGAACTAAAGAGCTCTATTTTGCTTGTCTCGGTTTTCTGATTGGTTGCATTTTCTGTATAGCATTATGGGTAATGTAGTTTTCCACCACGAGGTCCATTGGTTAAACACATAAATAGAGATTATTCAGCAAAAGCATAAGCCAGTGATTAACAACCGCTGAGCTTACAATGTGTCTGTCTTTAATGGTATAGTTAGTGATACAAAACAATTTCCCTATGGAGAAAATCAATGGAGTTTTTTTTTCTGAGTTTTTATTTCTGGAAACTGCACTGCATTCCCCACAACCCAATCTCAGGAGAATTGGTAAGTGCTGTAGTATGAATTTTGTATGAATCTGTATGATTTGTTGGGAAAACAGTTGCTTATCCAAATTTGCATGAGCTGTAAAGGCTCCGCCCTATTCTGAAAAGGGGGCAGGGCACAGCAGCTCATTTGCATTTAAAGAAACACACACAAAAACAGTGTTTTTGCTGCCACCCGAATAGGGGCTTTCAAAACATCCTATAATAAATGATCCGTGTAGGATAGATACTGTATAGATTAGAATAATTCTATATAAAGTCGAAATGTAAGTTTTTAATGTAGCCTTCTCCCTTCAAGAATAATTCATGCATATTTATATTATTTATTTGGAAGAATTAAAAGAGCAGTGTCTATCCATGTCTAACTGGTCGAGGTTGATATGGGATTTAGAAAGTAATTAGTAATAACTAATGCAATACATTTTAGAGAGAGTAATTCAACACTATTGAAGATGTAATTAGTAGCTACTTACCCAACACTGATTATGATGCTTTAATGAAGACTTTTAAAACCCCTTTGTGAAAAATGACTTCTGGAACCAACGGCAATGAAAAGGCGTCTAGCACCGATGCTCTTTCTATATATACTGGAGAAGTGTCATGCGAGCATGTTGGAGTCGTGGGCTGCGCTGCTCTAACCCATGTTTGCGTGCACATCATTGCCTGATTAACGTCCATCCTGCGTCTTTATAGTGCGCGAGGATCTGCTGGAGTATGTGTGGGATACACGTGGATCGGGAACTGCTTACCACAGGCAGAACTACTGGCACGACGTACAGTAATTATACTAATGGGTTTTTATTTTGCTATTGTTCTACTTGATACATTTATTGTTTGTAATAATCTGATGGTATAATAATGAGCAAATTAGCCTCCCCCATGTGTGAATATGAGTAGTTCATACAGTGAGCACTTGTTTGGAGAGCAGTCGAAATGCACAGTGTCCCTGACCTACTTACAACACCTCCACATACGCTCTCAATCCACACACACACACACACACGCTCCATTTAATACGTAATACAAATCAGGGGAGCATTTCAGAACGTTTCAGGCTGGGGCCACTAACAAACTATCTAGCGCTATGCGTGGCTGATTAGTAAACATGTCTAATAAAACTGGCCTCTCTCAAATCATCATGTACCTTTTACATTTTATGAAACCAAATCTGTGCCTGCACCTTTTTAGCCAATCAGAAATGCTCTCGGTGTGTCAATCATTATGTCAGGCCGGGGTTCAGAGATCAAAGTGCCAGGCAAGTCATTTCAGTTGGCGGCCATCTTTGAAACGCCTTGGGGAGAAACATCAAATTCTCCAAATCTTTCACCAAGATCACACTCTTTTTTTCAGCATTTGTGTCATTTTTGTGTTACTCAGATCCTGGGTCAGACGTAACAACCCAGTGTTTGGGTAGTTTTTGTGTAACGCCAGATCCTGGGTCAGACGAACAACCCAGTGTTTGGGTAGTTTTTGTGTTACTCAGATCCTGGGTCAGACGTAACAACCCAGTGTTTGGGTAGTTTTTGTGTTACTCAGATCCTGGGTCAGACGTAACAACCAATGTTTGGGTAGTTTTTGTGTTACACAGATCCTAGGTCAGACGTAACAACCCAATGTTTGGGTAGTTTTTGTGTTACACAGATCCTAGGTCAGACGTAACAACCCAATGTTTGGGTAGTTTTTGTGTTACTCAGATCCTAGGTCAGACGTAACAACCCAATGTTTGGGTAGTTTTTGTGTTACTCAGATCCTGGGTCAGACGTAACAACCCAGTGTTTGGGTAGTTTTTGTGTTACTCAGATCCTGGGTCAGACGTAACAACCCAATGTTTGGGTAGTTTTTGTGTTACTCAGATCCTGGGTCAGACGTAACAACCCAATGTTTGGGTAGTTTTTGTGTTACTCAGATCCTGGGTCAGACGTAACAACACAATGTTTGGGTAGTTTTCACTCAAGAGGTCTTCGGCTATAAACCAGGACGTGCACAAAAACAGTTTACTAGAGAATGTAATTTCACAACGAGTGCCTGCGGGCCCCTTCAGGTCACGGGGCCCCTTGAGGAAGCTGCACAGTGTCTGTAAGGCCAGCAAGGGCCAGTGTTCAACACAAGATGCATACTTTAAAAAATGCAGTGTCATCGTAAAATTAAGGGCACTTCTCAGCACAAACGTCTCTTAGAGTTATTACTAGCTATTGGAGCATCCAGTCTTCTGCACTTAATGGCTCCCTCTGGGTGTTTCGAGGCCAAATAAACCTAATTATGCTTGTTTCATGCCCACTACATTTGAGACATCAGGCTGCATGCTTTTTAATTGAAATAAATGGCCGGTGCAGGTTTCCGATGCAGAGCCCACTCGACCCGCTCAATCCTCTAAAGACACGACGGCATGCAAACTTTACAGAGGAAACGACTACTTTATTTACATGCAGGCCTGGTATATTAAATATTTCTGATGCATTTGAATTACTTTGGTTGTTGATATCAAATTAACCAACAATGTGAATAATTGTGATGATTTAAAGTTTTGCTAAGTTTCCTGATGATTTTGACAAGTTTTGGCATATTACTTACGACTATGAAAGTGTTAAGACAGATATTTTTTCAAAGTTGTAAACGGTGTTGGGATAACGCATTACAAGTTACGTGAGTAATGTAATCAGATTACTTTTTTTAAGTAACTAGCAAAGCCACACATTACAAGTAACGTGAGTTATGTAATCAGATTACTTTTTTCAAGTAACTAGCAAAGCCACGCATTACAAGTAATGCAAATTATGTAATCAGATTACTTTTTTCAAGTAACTAGCAAAGCAACGCATTACAAGTGACGTGAGTTATGTAATCAGATTAGGTTTTTAAGTAACTAGCAAAGCAACGCATTACAAGTAACGTGAGTTATGTAATCAGATTACTTTTTTCAAGCAACTAGCAAAATTACGCATTACAAGTGACGTGAGTTATGTAATCAGATTACTTTTCAAGTAACTAGCAAAGCCACACATTACTAGTAATGTAAGTTATGTAATCAGATTACTTTTTTTAAGCAACTAGAAAACTACGCATTACAAGTGACGTGAGTTATGTAATCAGATTACCTTTTTCAAGTAACTAGCAAAGCAACACATTACAAGTAACGTGAGTTATGTAATCAGATTACTTTTTCAAGCAACTAGAAAAGTAACACATTACAAGTAACGTGAGTTATGTAATTAGATTACTTTTTTCAAGTATCTAGCAAAGCCACACATTACAAGTACCGTGAGTTATGTAATCAGATTACTTTTTTCAAGTAACTAGCAAAGCAACGCATTACAAGTAACGTGAGTTATGTAATCAGATTACTTTTTCAAGCAACTAGCAAAGTAACACATTACAAGTGACGTGAGTTATGTAATCAGATTACTTTTTTCAAGTAACTAGCAAAGCCACGCATTACAAGTGACGTGAGTTATGTAATCAGATTACTTTTTCAAGTAACTAGCAAAGCAACACATTACAAGTAACGTGAGTTGAGTAATCAGATAACTTTTTTCAAGTAACTAGCAAAGCAAAGCAAAGCATTACAAGTCACGTAAATTATGTAATCAGATTACTTTTTTCAAGTAACTAGCAAAGCAAAGCAAAGCATTACACGTAACATGAGTTATGTAATCAGATTACTTTTTCAAGAAACTAGCAAAGCAAAGCTTTACAAGTGACGTGAGTTATGTAATCAGATTACTTTTTTCAAGTAACTAGCAAAGCAAAGCAAAGCATTACAAGTGACGTGAGTTATGTAATCAGATTACTTTTTTCAAGTAACTAGCAAAACAACGCATTACAAGTACCGCGAGTTATGTAATCAGATTACTTTTTTTCAAGTAACTAACAAAGCCACGCATTACAAGTAACATGAGTTATGTAATCAGATTACTTTTTTCAAGTAACTAGCAAAGCAACGCATTACAAGTAACGTGAGTTATGTAATCAGATTACTTTTTCAAGCAACTAGCAAAGTAACACATTACAAGTGGCGTGTTATGTAATTAGATTACTTTTTTCAAGTATCTAGCAAAGCCACGCATTACAAGTACCGTGAGTTATGTAATCAGATTACTTTTTTAAGTAACTAACAAAGCCACGCATTACAATTAACATGAGTTATGTAATCAGATTACTTTTTTCAAGTAACTAGCAAAGCCACGCATTACAAGTGACGTGAGTTATGTAATCAGATTACTTTTTTTCAAGCAACTAGCAAAGCCATGCATTACAAGGAACGTGAGTTATGTAATCAGATTACTTTTTTCAAGTAACTAGCAAAGCTACGCATTACAAGTGACGTGAGTTATGTAATCAGATTACTTTTTTCAAGCAACTAGCAAAGCCACACATTACAAGGAACGTGAGTTATGTAATCAGATTACTTTTTTCAAGTAACTAGCAAAGCTACGCATTACATGTAACATGAGTTATGTAGTCTGATTACTTTTTTAAAGTAACTAGCAAAGCAAAGCATTACAAGTGACGTGAGTTATGTAATCAGATTACTTTTTTCAAGTAACTAGCGAAGTAACGCATTACAAGTAACGTGAGTTATGTAATCAGATTACTTTTTCAAGTAACTAGCAAAGCCACGCATTACAAGTGACGTGAGTTATGTAATCAGATTACTTTTTTCAAGTAACTAGCAAAGCAAAGCATTACAAGTGACGTGAGTTATGTAATCAGATTACTTTTTTTCAAGCAACTAGCAAAGCCATGCATTACAAGGAACGTGAGTTATGTAATCAGATTACTTTTTTCAAGTAACTAGCAAAGTCACGCATTACAAGTGACGTGAGTTATGTAATCAGATTACTTTTTTCAAGCAACTAGCAAAACCACGCATTACAAAGAACATGAGTTATGTAATCAGATTACTTTTTTCAAGTAACTAGCAAAGCTACACATTACAAGTAACGTGAGTTATGTAATCTGATTACTTTTTTAAAGTAACTAGCAAAGCAAAGCATTACAAGTGACGTGAGTTATGTAATCAGATTACTTTTTCAAGTAACAAGCAAAGCCACGCATTACAAGTGACGTGAGTTATGTAATCAGATTACTTTTTTCAAGCAACTAGCAAAGCCACACATTACAAGGAAGGTGAGTTATGTAATCAGATTACTTTTTTCAAGTAACTAGCAAAGCTACGCATTACAAGTAACGTGAGTTATGTAATCAGATTACTTTTTTCAAGCAACTAGCAAAGTAACGCATGACAAGTAACGTGAGTTATGTAATCAGGTTACTTTTTCAAGTAACTAGCAAAGCCACACATTAAAAGTAACGTGAGTTATGTAATCAGATTACATTTTTCAGGTAACTAGCAAAGCAAAGCATTACAAGTGACGTGAGTTATGTAATCAGATTACTTTTTTCAAGCAACTAGCGAAGTAACGCATTACAAGTAACGTGAGTTATGTAATCAGATTACTTTTTCAAGCAACTAGCGAAGTAACGCATTACAAGTAACGTGAGTTATGTAATCAGATTACTTTTTTCAAGCAACTAGCGAAGTAACGCATTACAAGTAACGTGAGTTATGTAATCAGATTACTTTTTCAAGTAACTAGCAAAGCCACGCATTACAAGTGACGTGAGTTATGTAATCAGATTACTTTTTTCAAGTAACTAGCAAAGCAAAGCATTACAAGTGACGTGAGTTATGTAATCAGATTACTTTTTTTCAAGCAACTAGCAAAGCCATGCATTACAAGGAACGTGAGTTATGTAATCAGATTACTTTTTTCAAGTAACTAGCAAAGCTACGCATTACAAGTGACGTGAGTTATGTAATCAGATTACTTTTTTCAAGCAACTAGCAAAGCCACACATTACAAGGAACGTGAGTTATGTAATCAGATTACTTTTTTCAAGTAACTAGCAAAGCCACACATTACAAGTAACGTGAGTTATGTAATCAGATTACTTTTTTCAGGTAACTAGCAAAGCAAAGCATTACAAGTGACGTGAGTTATGTAATCAGATTACTTTTTTCAAGCAACTAGCGAAGTAACGCATTACAAGTAACGTGAGTTATGTAATCAGGTTACTTTTTCAAGTAACTAGCAAAGCCACGCATTACAAGTGACGTGAGTTGTGTAATCAGATTACTTTTTTCAAGTAACTAGCAAAGCAAAGCATTACAAGTGACGTGAGTTATGAAATCAGATTACTTTTTTTCAAGCAACTAGCAAAGCCATGCATTACAAGGAACTTGAGTTATGTAATCAGATTACTTTTTTCAAGTAACTATCAAAGCTACGCATTACAAGTGACGTGAGTTATGTAATCAGATTACTTTTTTCAAGCAACTAGCAAAGCCACAAATTACAAGGAACGTGAGTTATGTAATCAGATTACTTTTTTCAAGTAACTAGCAAAGCTACACATTACATGTAACATGAGTTATGTAGTCTGATTACTTTTTTAAAGTAACTAGCAAAGCAAAGCATTACAAGTGAAGTGAGTTATGTAATCAGATTACTTTTTTCAAGTAACTAGCGAAGTAACGCATTACAAGTAACGTGAGTTATGTAATCAGATTACTTTTTCAAGTAACTACCAAAGCCACGCATTACAAGTGACGTGAGTTATGTAATCAGATTACTTTTTTCAAGCAACTAGCAAAGCCATGCATTACAAGGAACGTGAGTTATGTAATCAGATTACTTTTTTCAAGTAACTAGCAAAGTCACGCATTATAAGTGACGTGAGTTATGTAATCAGATTACTTTTTTCAAGTAACTAGCAAAGCTACACATTACAAGTAACGTGAGTTATGTAATCTCATTACTTTTTTTAAGTAACTAGCAAAGCAAAGCATTACAAGTGACGTGAGTTATGTAATCAGATTACCTTTTTCAAGTAACTAGCAAAGCAAAGCATTACAAGTGACGTGAGTTATGTAATCAGATTACTTTTCAAGTAACAAGCAAAGCCACGCATTACAAGTGACTTGAGCTATGTAGTTAGATTACTTTTTCAAGTATCTAGCAAAGCCACGCATTACAAGTGACGTGAGTTATGTAATCAGATTACTTTTCAAGTAACAAGCAAAGCCACGCATTACAAGTGACTTGAGCTATGTAGTTAGATTACTTTTTCAAGTATCTAGCAAAGCCACGCATTACTTGCTATTACTTGACATACAATGCTATGACTTTATGTGTGAAGAGGTCAATCTTTAAGCATGACTGTTTGGATTTATATGAAATGGTAACATTTTGCAATAACAGTCTATATTTAACATTAACTAAACTTGATTAAAACATTTTAACATTTTGAAGTCGTCTCTAACGTTACTGTACTTTGCCATTTTTTAAGAAAACAAAATGGAAGAAACAGAGTTAAAACGGAACAATCTTGCTGCTTGCTGAACAATTTAAAAAAATGTTTTGATCCTTTTGCATTTACTTGTACTTTTACTTTAATACTTAAGTACATTTAATATAAAAAAATCATTTTTATACTTAAGTACAATAAATATCACATACTTTAAAACTTTTACTCAAGTAATTTTCTAAACAGTGACTTTAACTTTTTACCAAAGTAATTTTCTGACTGTATATGTATGTATATTCTACAATTGCAGGTACAATTGGTGTCCAAAGTCATTATTTTGAAATGGTTACATTTTTATCATTTTAATAATTTGTTACTTATGGTCATGAATCACAAGATGTTACAGGCCATAACGATATTTTCTGTAAAAAGTGTCTTATATAGCTGGAAATCACACTTTGTGTTGTCCGTATTTTTTCCATCATGTATCAATGTGCAATCAAAATATTTTATTTTAATTTTTTTGGTAATATTTCATTTATTTTATTTATAAATTAATTCTACAACATTTAATTGTCTAAAAATAACTTTTATCTTAGAAAAATGTGTCCATAAATCTTGTGTCAACTCTGTTACCATGCCATACTTTGCCTTTAAATTGGTTGAATTATGTAATAAGATTATGTAAGATACAGGAAATGTTTTTAGAGAATACTATAAATAAATTACTCTTTCGTTAAAAGTAAAATAAATAAATAAAGGAATGAAGGTAATAAATTGTGTTTGGCAAGCACTGAACTATTCAAAAAGATTTTCTGTTAGTGAACAATTATTTTCCTTCACTTTTTGAAACACAAAATAATCTCCAATTATACTCACACATAGACGTGTTAAAAACACGGCACTCATTTTGGGACTCTCATGGCTGTTGAACATGAAAGCCCAAACACAAGCCATCAAGTCAAATGATCTGAGTATTCATCATGATGATTAGAGTCGTCCCTATAGGCCAACAAAATGATATTGCAGGATGCAGCTCTCAGACTCCCCGGGGAACCACTTCACTACTTATGTAATTATTATAACAGGCAATTAATTAAACTGCCTAATTGAACCGAGTAACCCCGAGAGAGCACTAGTTGTGTCCTATTTTTAGGAGGTAGCCCTCCTCTGGCCGGTTGTGCATGGGTTAGTCCCGTGTCCAGGTCCCGTCTGCTGGCTGCGTGCCGATAGCATCTAGCGTGGCACTTTACAGGCTTTCTGAGCACCTCTGTGGAGGCGGCCATTAACATTATCAAGTTATTTATTCTCAGAGCCTCTTTCCACTGGCCTGCATTTTCCACTCAGAAAGCTGTGCTAGCTGTGATTTTCCATTATTCTCAACACTGTGAGCATCCAGCGCCTGTCCCGATTCAATCAGCGCTCAAACATCTTTAGTATGAGCGGCACAATCATCTTCTGAGGCTTCCTCAGATTCTGGTCAAGCGCATTGCAAAAATGGGCTCCTGGTTAATGCAATATCTCCATGTGCTTTCATGATGTCAGGGCTTTTGTGCAGATAGATTTTCAATATTAACCTATGAAAATTCATTATGAAAATATGAATTATTCATTGTTTAAAACTATAATAATCTAAAAAATGCAGGGTTGTTTAACCTATTTTTGGGTGTTTATAAATGTAAATATATATATATATATATATATATATATATATATATATATATATATATATATATATATATATATATATATATATATAGGAGGGCTACCTCCTAAAAATAGGACACAACTAGTGCTCTCTCTCTCTCTCTCTCTCTCTCTCTTTATATATATATATATATATATATATATATATATATATAATTTAAAACTTTAAACAAACAGTTGGATTTGAAACAACCCAGCATTTTTTAGAGTGCATAAATCGAGTGAAACAAACTATTTCAATAAGAGTTGGGTGGAATTTAAAAAAAAATACACATACATTTTAAGTTTTCACCATATTTTGGACAAATATGTTTAAAATGTCATAAAAAAATAAAAAAAAGATGCCAAAACAGCCCTGACTGGACTCCACTAGACCCCTTGAAGGTGCGCTATGGTATCTGGTACCAAGATGTTAGTAGCAGATCCTTTAAGTCCTATAAGTTGCGAGAAGCTCTCTATCAGAACCAGCATTAACTTCAGGAGCAGTTTGAGCTCCAGTAGCTCGTCTGTTTGATCGGACCACACGGGCCAGCCTTCGCTCCACACGTGCATCAATGAGCCTGGGCCGCCCATGACCCTGTGGCCGGTTCTCCACTGTTCCTTCCTTGGAGCACTTTTGATAGATCCTGACCACTGCAGACCGGGAACACCCCACAAGAGCTGCAGTTTTGGAGATGCTCTGACCCAGTCGTCTAGCCATCACAATCTGGCCCTTGTCAAACTCGCTCAAATCCTTACGCTTGCCCATTTTTCCTGCTTCTAACACGTCAACTTTGAGGACAAAATGTTCACTTGCTGCCTAATATATCCCACCCACTAACAGGAGCCGTGATGAAGAGATCATCAGTGTTATTCACTTCGTAATGTTATGCCTGATCGGTGTAAATCAGATTTTATTTATTGTAAAATGATCCTTGCCGGTGTTGTCAAAAAGAATTGAAGGATAAACAGAGTACCAACACGATCTTATTTTTTGAGAGAAATAGTAAAGGTGAATGCATACATGAACAAGTTTTCCGTTTAGTAAACAAATTCAACCCAAGCACTCTTTGGTGACGTGGATGATTACGTTACTGTTGATCATCTGTCAATCATTGTATAAAGCCCGCCCTGATGATTTCATTAGTCTGAACGGCTCCTGTTCGAGCACAGTTACTCCACAACGGATCAAGTCCAGACCGAACTTCCCGACCTCAAATATTATGGGCGGGGCTAAGTTCGGCTGGCATCAAGGCTAGATTCTGATGCTAAAAGTATGCAACTATTTGTATATTCATGATCCGTGATGGGAATAACGGCGTTATAAATAAACAGAGTTACTAACGGAATTATTTTTTTCAGTAACGAGTAATCAAACTAATTACTGTTTCTCCTGTTACAACGCCGTTAGCGTTACTGAGGAAAAAACGCGGCGTTACTATAATTGGTCTGACTGAAGCGGTTTTCATCCGAACAGCTCTCTGTCAGTCGGACCTGCAATGTTTTTCCTTCTCTGGTTGGTGTGTGGGGTACAACTTACACCCCATTGAGATGTGTGTTCTGACAGAGGCTGTCAGCCTCTTCAAATGTAGTAAGTCACGAGTTTCTCCGAAATCCTCGCTCGAAGCTACGAGTGGTCAAAGTTTGCCGCAATGTTAAGTCTATGGGATTTTTCGGCTACTTTTATGCCCCTGGGGCAAACATCGTACCCCCGATCCCTTAGAAGAGATATAGCACACCATTCCCGAATATGCCGCACGTTTTGACGCCTCATTCATGGGTCTGTGACAAACGGTGTGGGAGGAGAAGCGCTAATTTTTTGAGATAGGAGTTTTGGGTTTTCATGAGCTGTATGCCAAAATCATCAGTATTAAAACAATAAAAGACCTGAAATATTTCAGTTGGTGTGCAATGAATCTAAAATATATGAAATTTTAATTTTATCATTACATTATGGAAAATAATGAACTTTTATCACAATATGCTAATATTTTGAGAAGGACCTGTATATTATATATATTATACATATATTATGCGTCTGTAAATATACCGCTATTTAATGTGGCATGGCAGATCACTTCCTCTTTACTACTAGTTATAGCACCAAATAAACATGAATGAACATCAGAAGGATTGTTTAAAGATACAGAACAACTGAAATCAATCATGTCTCATGTAATCACTCAATCAGTGTTTCAATCACGGAAAGACATTAATAAAACAGCTTGAGAACCTCAGAAAGCCATTCAATAACTCGATAGTTAGCTAGAAAATTAACTCTAGAAAGGAGCATTTTAATAAATATATGCACTAAATTACATATTCATGATATATTTCACTGTTCTTCAACATTTAATGTATGTTTGAATAAATGTGTCAAATTTGAAGGACTTTTTTCTAAAATATAATTATGGAATTATAAACTTAGTATTCTAACTTTGTATAAAAACATCCCTGTATGTAATTTAAGTGTTTGTACACAAATCAGTTCATTTTAACTTTAAATATTATAGTAATGTAGTGGCTCCCTGTATAGTTTTCGATTTGCCATGATTGATTTGAACTGAATCGGAATTGCAAGCTTGTGAATCAAAATCAAACTGAATCGTGAAAATTGTGCCAATACCAAGGCCTAATATAATTTGACATAATTTGATATAATTTAACAGTGACAAATATAATTTGACACTGTTGATTCTGGTGGTTTAATATGACAATAAATGTAATTTGCACACTTTATAAACTTCCACCTACGTCATGTGACTTTTCCGATGTGATGACATCATTCGCCATGAAGAAGAACAACACCGAAGTCGAGCGTTGAGGTTAAGAAGTATATAAATGTTTCTGTGTGTTGAAAAGGTGGGATGGTTTGTCTGGATCAGACCCTATTCCTCTGGGATTGTGCAGAGCCTCTGAAGCCCTTCCTCTGAAACTGCAGTGATTTGGACCTTCAGCCGTTGGTTCCCATTGAAGTCCATTATGTGGAGAAAAATCCTGGAATGTTTTTCTCAAAACACTTGGGGATGTGGTTGAGGAAACTATCAGGACATTTTCATTTTGAAGTGAACTAATCCTTTAATACTGACTACAAACCTGGTAAAAATGACTGGCGGGCAATGGAGGAAAGCGTTATGTTTAATAAAGCCTGAACCTCATCGTCGGTCCATCGGTCGTATTTTTTTAAACTCCATTGTTGATTCGAATAGCAAACGAATCTCACTGCACGCACCGCAACAGACTTTTAGGTTGAAATAAAATGCTGCGTTGAGTCGACCAATCAGCATGTTCAGCGCCCAACTCCCACCCCTGAAAGCTCCTGAACTTTGAAAGGTACTACCTCGCAAGCAGGGCCGTTTTGAGGGGGACATTTTTACCCGGAACTTCATTTAGACCCCGGTTCCTGCGGTCGAAACACACCCAGCACCCCAAAGCCCCTAGTTCCTGTGGAAACAGAGCTTAAAAGAAAAGAGGAAAGCATGAGTGCCACTGATCCGGCGGGATGAAGGTCCTTCTATAATAATACACTGGAGTATGTTGGTGAGGATCTCATCTCTTCAGCTGCTGAAACGTTCCCTTCCAAGTGTGCATTCTGAATAATAAATACATGTATTTCCCAACTAACCAGTGCTCGTCTTCTCACTCACAGTTTTTCTCTGATCATATTTCATACCTGTATACTTTACATTTTTTAATGAATTTGACTGATAAACACCCATACAAAAATTTTTGATTACCATTTGTGTTACCACAGTTTTACTACAAATACCATGGTTAAACTGTTTTATTTGTAGTAAAACCGTGGCTCATTTTAATGAGCGCAGTATTAAAATAGATGAATGAATGCACGGAAACTGCCTTAAAGAAATGTAATGATGTTAAACATTTAATTCATCTTAAAGAGTAACGTTGACAGCACGACTGCTTTGAATTCAGCCTGTCACGATAACTACTTTTTGTTTTGCCAAATATCATCCCAGAAATAATCGCGATATTATTGTCATTTTAAGCCACTGAATATATAATCCTAATATAACAGCATAATAATGCAAGTAGACCTACTCACTTTCAAATCATGGAAATTAAAGGTAAAAAATATATTATCCTAAATAAAAAAAAATAAAAAAATGAATAAATAGTAAATAAACATTTTCCCTTGTGAAGCGGCTTTAACACTCGTCATTCTGCGTTGGTGTTTATATGTGCACCGGAACAGGGGATCGAGTCCATTTGGGCTTATTCTTCCAAACGGTCAGTAGTGGTCAGGAAAACACTATAACGCCTCAAACGGCGGCTTTGCTTCCCCTGTGGATGACCGCTCTGTGTGTGAAGGAACTGCCCGAGAACCACTTTCACCTCCGGCACGGAAATCATCATACAAGATGACAGCACAAACGAGTGCAACGTTGGTGACATTCATTATCATGTAAACATAATGGGCGATATATTGCATCACAAAAAATTATTGAGGTCATCATGTAGATATATTGTGCGATATATCGATATATTTATTATTGCGACAGGCCTACTTTTAATATTAATTAATATTGGCACAAAAGTGTGAATTACATACAGTGAAATGATTGTCAATGAAAAATGACTAAAATATTGAATACAGATGAATATATATATATATATGTTGATTGTGATGTTATTCGTCAGGTCGCACACACACTACAGCACAGATGAGCTCTGACACCGTGTGCTGAAATAATCACGTGTGTTTACGAGCCTCGGCTTATATTGGATTCACAAACTACAAGTTCCTTTGAGTTCCTGTGAAAATCCTGTCCAGTAATTATCAGTTTATCTCTTCTCCTGTCTCTGAAAATGTCTGGATTTTGAAATCATCCTCCAGATACTCAGAAGCGTTTGTTCAGCTAGGTGTTAACAGCACATTGAAAATATACATAACCGGAAGAATCGATTCACTGCTTCGACGCGCACTTCCGGTATTCAATTCCGCTGGGATAAAGGTCTATTACCAAAATTGGAATGTTGGAATCACCAAACATCGCAAACTTTCTTCCTCAGCACTTCTGGGCATCATAAGCACGATTTGAGCGTTCATATGTCAAAACCTTTGAGCTGCCTAGTCAGCATTTAATTTAATTAATAGTGAACTTCCCACTTCGACAGCACTTTTGGCAAGTGTTTAACTCACAGGTGACGATCAGGGCCGATTGTATCCTGTCAATCAAAAGAGCCAGACTGCAACTCATACCCGTGTGTGAAGAAAATGACTTGTGTTGAATTTAGGGCTGTCGAATTTAACATTTCAAATAGTGATGTTAAAGCAGACTCTATTTAAACTTATGAATCACCCGTAGTTCAAGGTCTGCGGTTTTATTCAAACAATAAATGGCGTTTTGATGCAGGTTCAATATGTAATTTTCACCACTAGAGGTCACTTATTCAAAACTAAGGTTGGGTATCATTTATGTTTTTTAGAATACCGGTGCATTAAGAAATCGATACTTAAAAAAAGTACAGTACTAATAACAGCAGTAGTCAGTATTCTTGGTCTACTTCAAACCAAGTTTGAGCAATTCTTTTGCAGAAATATGACCATACTACCTTCTCCGGCTAAATATTTTTGAACCCATCGCCTTATTATTTCCATGGCGATGCATCATGCTTCTCATGTGACACATAAATAGAATAATAATAGAGTAAACTATATAATGTGTATCTGTGTGTATATAAATAAGACATGTAGTCAAATTATATTTGTTATTTCCGCTTCAATAGACATCAGTGTGTATTTAACAAACTATAAATGTGTTTTTTGCTAGTACTTATGTGCATTTAAATGTCTGAAACCTAAAATAAACATGATGTGGTTGAACACTGAATAGTTGTGATATGTGACGAGCGCTGAGCGTAAGCACGTTTGATATTAAGTGGCACTGAAATCTGCGTTCTGATTCGGTCCGGTTACCTCCCGGTTATATAGGGTTTCGGTACCCAATCCTATAAAACATGTAGCTTTGTGTAGCTTTAATGAGCGTGGATTCATGGGAGTTGTCGTCTTCACCTCCACAGCCGATGGAATCCGACGGACTGGGGTAGAAATACACACTGGTTTGGAGGCCAGCTGAGCTTTTGAAAGTGAGTAACTAGCAGTTTTACACCTCAACCACCGCTTTAATAAACGCTCCTGGGCTTATTGCCAACAGTGCACACATTATTTCAAATAAATAATTGAGTTACCATTGGGAGGGTTTCACTTCACATACTCCACATTACACAAGTAAAAGAGGTTCAAATATTGTCTATTTCAGGGGTTTTCAAAAAGGAGTTGGGGACGCCTTATAGGGAAGAACATTTTCCAAGGACCTCCTCAAAACAGCGATTAAAGCCAAAGTTACTATGGGTGTGAGTAATGAACATTAAATTCCCCAGTCCCCATTGGGGAAAAAACTATTTTTCAAATATATTTCAAAATAAATCTAATTATTAAACTAAATTAACCATATAGACCAAATTACTGATCTAATTACTGATCTAAAGCCCACATTGTTACTGTATGATAATCAAAATATATTCTGTTGCATTATTTTTCTGTTTAACACTGTGAAGCTGCTTTGAAACAATCTGCATTGTTAAAAGCGCTATATAAATAAAGTTGACTTGACTTGACTTGACATTGTAAATCTACTTTTTAATAACAGGCTACAGCTCCATTTTACTAGTCAAACCTGGTCAAACTTGCATTGTTTTTTCAACCAAAACAGTCGCATTTTATTATTCAAAAATAATGTAAAATACTGGTAAATAATAACTGTAAGAAAATGTAAGAAGAACTGATGTGTTGTGTGTGGGATCGCTTGGATTAGGGTACAGTGGGGTAAAAGGTCCCTTTGATTTTATTCTCCTCTAAACCACTAGATGACACAAAAACTCGCCATAGCACTCTCCATACAAGCTTTTCAAGATGCACGTGGAAATTTAACTGATCCTTGAAACGATCACACTTAAATTTTTATTTAAGTAGCAAACAAAATTACTGAATATGTTTTGAGACAAAGGTCTTCTTAATGATTTTCAAGGTAATTAAAGCAACCGTTTTTTAATAAAGGAAGACTATGTAAAGTATGGTGTTTGGGGTAAGCAGCGCCCCCTGCTGTTGGGGAGAAAGACACAATAATTAACATGATAATAAACAGCGGCGGACTTTTCCATTTGTTGACAATTCAGATGTTAAATATTATATATTAGGTTGGGTGTCCACCTTAGAGATAATCACATATTTATAATGAAACCAATAAAATATAATTACTACTGTAAATCTATATTACATTATTATGGGATCTCCTTCAGTGCTTTCAGAATCTTTACTTTTTTTAATATTTTTGTTTATATATTTTTAAAATATATTTCTATATATACATTTTAATGACAGCATATTTACTGAACAAAAATGAATTATTTTATTTATGAAAATATGCAGAAAATAGTACAAAGTTTACTGATTGTTTTGAATTAGTCATTATTAAAAACACATTATTTTAGCTGAAGTATTGACATGTGTCTGTGGGGTAAAGGCTCCCCTCGCCATCTCATACATTTATATGATTTTCATACAAAATAAACCACTTTTATGATTAATTTTCACAGAAAATGTGTTGCTCCATAAATGTTCAATACAAACACTGCATATTTTCTGCAATCATACACTATGGGAGTGATGAAAAGCACATATTTCTTAAGGTTTGTGCCTTTAGCCCTGTTGTACCCTATCAGCTTAAAATACTCCGTCAGAGAAGAGCAAGGCATCATTCAAAATGATAAAGGTCTATATTACAATTATAATTGTCTCCCTTCAAGATAACAGCAAAATGTTATACTTTTGTAAAATAGAGAAAACAAACTCGGTTTCAGTGAGCAACTTTCTGAAGCACGTAACAGAAATGCACCAAAACTCAGCAGAGACATGGAAAATGTATCTATAGAAACCTGCTTACTTTTAATTGTCTATGTTGCTTATTTGACGTTAAATGCATTATATAAGTCCCTTTGGAATGTAAATCGTAGAATGTTTCAGAAAAGCAGGACTTTTTTGCGGACCCCACTTTGAAAACACCGGGTCTATTTCACTGTGCATCAGACTGCCATAAGACCAGCACTGTCATCAGTAAGATCTGATGTTGACCTCTGACACTGCTGTGACCCCTGAGACCGCAGACGCTCAGATCTCAGAGACGTGACGCTTCAGCACTAGAGAGGAAACACTGACCGAACCTCCGCTAGCCATTCATGTACACTTAATCATTGCCATGAGGAAAGAGGTTTCTCTGGCCAGAGCTCATATTACAGATGGCATTGACTCTCTATCAGTGTGCTCGTGATCAATAAACACACACCTGTGACTGAACATCAGTGTTTAATGGGTCAATCACACTGTTGATCTTTGAGCTGTGCCTGCATGACAACTACAGACTACAGTTCTGTTGATCAACCATATTACTTGGTGGAAGAAACAGTTATTGTGATCATTAAAATGAGTCTATTAATAGTTAGAGCAGCCCTGACCCGACGAGGCATGGACTCCACTATACCCCAGAAGGTGTGCTATCTGGCACCAAGATGTTAGCAGCAGATCCTTTAAGTCCTGTATGTTGCGAGGTGGGGCCTCCATGGATCGGACTTTTTTGTTCAGCACATCCCACAGATGCTCGATTGGATTGAGATCTGGGGAATTTGTAGGCCAAGTCAACACCTCAAACTCATTGTTGTGCTCCTCAAACCATTCCTGAACCATCAGCACATTATCCTGCTGGAAGAGCCACAGCCACCAGGGAATACCGTTTCCATGAAAGGCTGTACATGGTCTCAACAATGCTTAGGTAGGTGGGACGTGTCAAAGGAACATCCACATGGATGGCAGGACCCAAGGTTTCCCAGCAGAACATTGCCCAAAGCATCACCTCCGCCGGCTCGCCTTCTTCCCCATAGTGCATCCTGGGGCCATGTGTTCCCCAGGGAAGCCACGCACACACACCCGGCCATCCACGTGATGTAAAAGAACACGTGATCATCAGACCAGGCCACCTTCTTCCATTGCTCCGTGGTCCAGTTCTGATGCTCACGTGCCACTGTTGGTGCTTTCGGCGGGGTCAGGGGTCAGCATGGGCACCCTGACTGGTCAGCGGCTATAGGCCCATTCGCAACAACACACCGCAGGTCCCCTACAGTGAAGTCGCCATTTTCCACCGCCATGTTTCTACAGTAGCCCTAAACGGATGAACTGCTCTACAGAGCGCTAGCTTCTCTCTGCTGTCACAGACGACCATGTCTTTGTCCTGTGTCGGCCACCGTAGCTTCTCTATGTGGTTCGAAAGGGAGGGGTGAGCGGTGGATGGTTGCAATTCACAACCTCGCCACTAGATGCCGCTAACATTTACACATTGATTGATTGGCTGTCGATATTTTTACCGTTCATCAGTGGGGGGGGGGTCATTCACTCATTGTTTGAGGTCAATACAGTCTTGCAGATGTTCTCAGCTTCCTTCTTTAGGCATGTTCCTCTAAGCAAAAGAGAGAAGATTTTAAACTACTCTTGAGCAGATTTAAGGTTTAGGTTCAGAAATTGTGTCCTAGATTCACTAGAGGATATCCAAACTAACATTTACAGACACAGTGTATTAGTAGTGGATTACATGTCTAACTAACATCTCAAAGTGGGTCATTTTCAAAGGGACTGGCACACAAAACACAGATCTGCCATTAGAAACAGCACAAATACCTCACAAAGCTTTCATTTTAATGGCATTATGAAACTAAACTGGTGAATCTGCACATCTCGCACAATCCCAACTGTTTCCAGAAAGATCCCACAAGAAATAAATCTACTTAAATCAGCAGTCAAAACAAGTTTGGATCAATGAACACAGAGGTAAATAAAACCACAGCCGTAATTAAAGACATATGATCTGCTGCCTGAGAACATTAATGCTTTCATAAAGAGATTAAACAGCAAATGGAGACAAAGACCATGGTAATCTCACATGTGTCTCCTCTATAGAGTCTCAGTTGTGCTCAAGATCGCAAAGTCTGCTCTAAAAAAAAAGAGATTTCAATTTGAACTTCGGTTAAATGTAATAAAGGGGACCTATAATACCCCTTTTTACAAGATGAAATATAAATCTCAGGTGTCTCCAGAATGTGTGTGAAGCTTCAGCTCAAAATACCCCACAGATCATTTATTATACCATGTTGTAAATGCCCATTCTGAGTGGAAAGAAAAACATGCTGTTTGCGTGCATTTATCTTTAAATGCAAATGAGCTGCTGTTCCGCCCCTTATCCTGAAGAGGGGGCGGAGCCTGTACAGCTCATGCCTCTGATACTCTGCCAAAAACTAAAACATTTGATGATCATCTCTATCATGCTCACTTGACACCACAGTTCTTCATCATCATAAGAGTGTATGCACTTTAAAGCCATATGAGTCTAAACTTTTTGAGCGCACACACACACACACACACATCTGAAGCACGCACACAGAAAGCTGTTTGTCAGACGGAGCTTCCCGTGAGCAGTGTTGGGGAAAGTTAATAAACTAGAAGAAGTTCTATTTTTGTAAATATTTTTGTGAAAAGACACTTTTACACCAAAATTTAGATAATAAGCCTCAGGCTGAGGTAAAAATGCTAATTAACAGTGTACAGTAGAGGGCGCGGCTCAACAAACCTTTCAGCTGTGCTTCCATTCTGGATAATGGAAGAATAGGACGCAGGAGAAAAAAGTTTAAAACTTTCTTCACCAATAAAAACAAAAAATCTTTTCTTATGGTTTAACTGATTCGTCGAATGTCAGCAACAAGACATTGGTCAGTAAAGTCAGATTAAATGCATAACAATATATTTGTTTTATTTAATATTTAAATATTGGAGGTTTGTATAGTATTCTGATTTTGCATTTGACTGATTTTATTCTTTTTTAGGAATACTGACTCTTTTTTTGTGCAAGTGAGATGAGTAAATACATGCTCACATTTAGTCTAGTCTAGAACTACAATAACCATCATGTACACACACAGCGTCTCTGCACTTACTCACGATGTCTCTCAACAAGGGGAAAGGAGAGCTGTCAGTCAAATAAACTTGAAAAAGTAACTTGCATTACTTTTTGAAAAAGTAATCTGATTACGTGTAATGTTACCCCCAACACTGCCTGTGAGTATCAAAGTATCAAGTTCTCTTTCACGTCTTATTGTGCTTAAACTGCCAAACACACACAAGATTATATCAAAAACACACACAGTTCACATAAACACAGTCGATTATGTCTGTGAACATAAAGAAATCGCATGTGTGTATTAGATCTAAGTATTAAAGTGATAACAGGAAATCCTCACTGCTCTCGACTGAATAACTTTAGGAGCTTTAAGAAGAACACATTTCTTACTTGAATGTGTACATCTCACTGAGGGGGCGGAGCTATGCTAATAGGGTAGAGTTCATCAGCAGTCATGGGCGGGGTCTATGGTAATAGGGCGGAGTCAGTCAGCGGTTATGGGTGGGTCTATGGTGATAGGGCGGAGTCTGTCACAGTCATGGGCGGGGCCTGTGAAATGTGACATCACACTGCTAGAATCCGGAAACAGCTTTTTCTGAGACACTGCTTATGATTTATGGTATAAAAAGGAGTGGGTATATTTTTACCATTATAGGGTGGTTGTGTACACACACTGCCGATATACATATATGTTCAGTGGATTTTGCAAAATAGGTCGCCTTTAAAACCATATTATCCCAGCATATTAATGTTATAGCTCTATAGTCCAACTGTGCATGAACAATTGAAACCAAAAGGTATTTAAATGACTTGGAACTCCTCGGACAGATAAGCACAGCTTCTTTTCTCAGAGTTATTAAACCTTTGTATGTTAAGCATGAAACTACAAAACTGCAGCAAACATAGTATTTCAGACTTATAGTAAGGCATCGGTTAGCTTTCTAACTAGACAACAGCATCATCAGAGCATGCGATTACCTAACACCAGAGGTGGACAAAGTACTCAACTCTATTACTTGAGTAAAAGTAAAAGTACTACTGGTCAAATATTACTCCGTTACAAGTAAAAGTTCTAAAAATAGATTTTTACTTGAGTAAAAGTACAGAAGTATTTGTTTTTAAAAGTACTTAAGTATCAAAAGTACATTTCATTTTTTCATTTCAATGCATTATTTTATTATTGTTGTATAAATGCTAATGGTGGTTTAAACCAGTCAGTGTTGCTCCATCCGACATGCAAGCATACGACTATCTTAAACTCATTTCAATACTTTTATAAAAGTAACAAAGCTCTTTACAAAGCTACTGTCACTTTAAGGCCGAATGCACGGACTCTACACTGATACACATCCCATATTCTCCCAACTGTTTACTTGTCTCTTTCTCCCAGATGTTTACATTTTTGAACATTTTATGAGACATGCATCAAGTGTATGCCAACTAAACTAATCTTTAATCTTTTCAGAAAACTGAAACATGCTTTCTAAGTATGGCCATATGTGCACACACTGTGCCGAGGAACCGTCTTCTTCCATTTTGCTATAAACTGATCAGTGTTCAAATTTTGAGAAACTTCACATGACCCTACAAGAGTGATTACTGATAGGCTGTCTGCAAACTTTTAAAGAAGAAAAAAATCATCCACTGATTTTCAAAGCTGCTACAGAAACGACTTTCAACTTTGAGGACCTTGATAGAAATGTAGTGGAGTAAAAAGTACAATATTTGTCTTTCAAATGTAGTGAAGTTAAAGTAAAAGTTTCCCAAAAAAATTATACTCCAGTAAAGTACAGATACTCAAAAAGTGTACTTAAGTACAGTACTCAAGTAAATTTACTTAGTTACTGCCCACCTCTGCCTAACACACTCAAACACGGCAGGCTGATACCCAGCTAACGAAAGTACCTGCTGAAAACGTTGTGTGAACAGTGATTTGCAATGTTTCAAAAACGTTCAAATGCCTAGTTTACTAGTTGTGATTTGAACATTATTAATAAAGGATATGCTAACCTTACTTTTACTCAAAGTATAACATTCTTTGAATGTCTGTAATAGTCCAAGAAACTTAACGCTAACGTACATCAAGCAAAAATGACATCTAACATTATGAAAACAAATCTCAAATATGTTATAAGAACATTCTATTTAAAGAAGGTTTTATCTTAACACGTACATAACCTTTACAAAGCATCAGTGGAAGTTGAGAGAGCGTTCCTGTTTGCCTGGCATTCCCTGATTTTAAGGAAAACATTACAATAATCTACTTTAAATTTCTGACCAACCTAACGAACAAAAACGAAATAACTCATTTTCAGGAAGAACAAAAGTGAGAAAAGCACTTACTTTGGAGCATCTGAGAGTCATAGAGCCATTTACATGAACATCCTGTGGCTGCAGCACTAAAAATAGAGCGGCCGGGCCAGTTTGCACTTTTCCATGCGCCCAATGGATGTGTCATGAGAGCGGGACACTGGGAAGGCCCAACCAGACATCAGGGGCGGTGCGGCGAGCGCGGTCAGATCTGAGACGCCCGCTCAGATGGTGTCAGGTCAAGCGGGAGTAACAGCTGTGTGTGGATCCGTCGGCAGGTGATGATGGTGTGTTGCAGGAGAGAGTGTGTGTATCAGAAACACAACCGCATTATCCCCGCAAATCCTACATAATCTGAGCCTCAAAAGTCATTACGCCATACCTATTGAGCAAAAGGTTATTCAAAATTAATCCCGCCCTCCGTTTGCACTGGGGCTGAAGGATGTCCGCTATCATATGGAGTGTTTATAAGGATCTGTTTCCCAGGGATTTATGGAAGCTCATTTGAGTTGAGGGGGTAAAAAAATTATAAAAAATATCATATTCCTGTATTCTGTATAATGCATGACTCACTGAGCTCTTCTTAGAGGTACACAATGTAACTTAAAAAAACAAAAATGCATGCATTTTGTGGAAGTTTCGGTTATGCTTTGGCTCTATGTGGATGAATATGTTTCTCCCGCTGCTCATAAAACATGCACTACTAGTCTTCAGAGATATAACCAGTTTAGACGGAAAGGATCTCAAGCTGACTAGTTACTGTAGCTTTACCCATTAATAGACACATTACTTCCATGAGAATAAACTCCAGCTCAGCTTCAACAACCATAATGACATGATCTCCACAATAGATAATGCTTTACAGTCAACTCTCTTAGAGAGATACATATGGCAGTTCAATAAAGCCACGTTTCCATCAAATTTACCCCAAACAATTTGTCCCAGGAACTTTTTTCCCCAGACCTGCTGCTGTCTGCGTTTCCATCGTGGTCTAAAGTAACGTGAAGATTAGTCTGGTGACGTAGGACTGCGTGCGACTTTCCAGTTCCCGCTGGATTTCGTCCTCCAAATATAAGCTTAATAAAGCCTGAACCTGGTTGTAGGTCTAGCGGTCGTATTTTTTAAACTCCGTTGTTGATTCGAATAGCAAACAACTCTTACTGCAGGCACCGCAACAGACTTTTAAAAATGGTGGTTGAATCAAAATGCTCCGTGAACTCAATCAATCAGCATGTTCAGTCACATCCCCGGAAGTTCCTGAACTTTGAAAAAGTACTACCTTATGAGCAGGGACTTTCTGAGGGGGACATGTTCACCCAGAACTTAATGTAAACCCCGGTTTCTGGGGTCAAAACACACACCGAGTACCATGCCAAAGTCCCTAGTTCCTGGGGAAAGTTCCCGCGTGGAAACACGGCTTAAGACACCTTACTGACCTCTTGAGTAATAAAAACACCATCATCTCTGCTCCGCTTTTACAACATTTCAAATCCCTCACCCCAGATTAGCTGTTTTTACTGTGAGGTTTTCCTACATCTTGAAACTTTTAGTTTTATAAATGGTGGCAATATTTGAAGAATGAACAAATAATGTGTTGGTCTTCACATTAAAAATAACATTTAAAGGAGTAGTTCACTTTAAAATGAAAATAACCCCATGATTAACTCCTCCTCAAGCCATCCTAGGTGTATATGACTTTATTCTTTCTCATGATAGAGAAAGTCTAGACTCTAACCCCTATAGAGAGACCCTAACCCCTGTCACTAACTAACCTCTGACACTAACTAGCCCCTGCCACTAACTAACCCCTGCCACTAACACTAACCCGTCACTAACTAACCTCTGACACTAACTAACCCCTGCCACTAACACTAACCCCTGTCATTAACTAACCTCTGACACTAACTAACCTCTTCCACTAACACGACACTATTATTTTTACTCAGAAATTGCTAGTACATTTCACAATTACAAGAAATGACAAATAACACACTGAATGAATTAAATGTGAAATTTGAAGGCAGAAAGACTGAAATAGTGTCAACTTATCAAACAAACTCCTATAAAGGTTTATTTACTTAAGAAAAAAAAAAGTGCATTATTTATAATAGAGAATCAGGGATGAGAATCAATTATATAAAAATGCAATTTCATTTAAAAATATGGTGTGGGGGATTTCTTTGTGAGATTCCCCCAGTGCAAGATCCTCCTCGTTCATCATACAAGCCTCCCTGAAGAGTTATTTAACCCAATGACACGTGGAGGCATCAAACAGAGCATCCTACTGTGAGGTCCAGGGTCCAGGGTCTGGATGGAGACGACATGTGAAGGCAGCTGTAGAGTCAGAGTGGGCTTCCCATGCCCTTTAGGCCGGAGCTGGACGTCACCCACGGGCCAGGCCAGCTTTAAATAGCATGCCCTCCCACCACAGATATTATTAGTAACCTACATGTGCTGTCCAGAGCTAGCGATGAGCAAACCCTGGACCTCCTCATGGCCAAACTCCTGCTTTCTAAGCCCAAATTCCTCAGGTGATGACTCCAGATACTTGTATAGTAAAAGCAAAGCCACACAGCGTTTCCCACAATTACAATGTGTTTGAGTCTGTCTTCATAGTCAAGACCATGGCTTCATCCCAGTTCACATCGAGTTATGTCCTAACCCGGCGATGTTCTAAGAATGTTTTCCTAACGTTCCCATGAATTATGAAAGTGTTTCTTCTACATGTTCTCAGAACTACCGTTTTTTCAAATGTTCTAAAAACATTAAGGGAACATCCGTTTTATCATTCTTCAAACATTCTGGGAATGTTACTTTTGAATGTTCTGAAACTAGTAACATTTAAAAAATGATAGATGAATGTCCATCTAAAACGCTTCATGAGCAAAACCCTCCCATGAACAAGGCCAAAATGTTTTTGTGCTAACGTTTTGAGAACATTATTAAAGACCAGATAAGAACGCTTGTTCATAACTTTGAGAGAACCTTTGCCTGAACGTTAACCAAAGAACTAAGAACGAATCTGATGATGACAAACCGCAGGATCCATGATAGTAGTAGCATTTAAAACTGAATCTTTTGTTTCAGACTGAGCAGAGCTGATCATCTGCATGTTAATTTTTAAAAGCATTATTTTTTAACTTTACGCTTTAGCTTTAATAATATTTCATTTTTGGTTTTACAGCCCTTGATTCTACTTCGGACTCTTATCATAACTCATACAAATACATGATTATGTTCATTATTACTTAAATGCAATTGTGCAATCAGTCAACTTTGCAAATATGCAAAGCATGTATATATCATTTCTGTGCCAGAGAAATCCTGACAATATGGCCTATTTTCAATGTAGTATGATTTGAAATACACTAATCTTAATCTCACATATTTCAGATGGATAAAATGCAAATAGGGATTATGTGTGTGTGCTATACACTCGCCTAAAGGATTATTAGGAACACCTGTTCAATTTCTAATTGATGCAATTATCTAATCAACCAATCACATGGCAGTTGCTTCAGTGCATTTAGGGGTGTGGTCCTGGTCAAGACAATCTCCTGAACTCCAAACTGAATGTCAGAATGGGAAAGAAAGGGGATTTAAGCAATTTTGAGCGTGGCATGGTTGTTGGTGCCAGACGGGCCGGTCTGAGTATTTCACAATCTGCTCAGTTACTGGGATTTTCACACACAACCATTTCTAGGGTTTACAAAGAATGGTGTGAAAAGGGAAAAACATCCAGTATGCGGCAGTCCTGTGGGAGAAAATGCCTTGTTGATGCTAGAGGTCAGAGGAGAATGGGCCGACTGATTCTTTCCCATTCTGACATTCAGTTTGGAGTTCAGGAGATTGTCTTGACCAGGACCACACCCCTAAATGCATTGAAGCAACTGCCATGTGACACACATTTTTTTGTAGTTTACATGGAGATGATAACGGTATCGGTTTCAAAAACTAGCACTTGCACGTATTTAATTTTCAGATTTGACATGAAATGAAGCCAATAAGGTTAGAAAAAAGACCCTTGACTGTATTCATGCTGCCTGAAGTCACATGATACAGTAGAATATGCAAGAAGGACATTTCACAGATTTGTGTCAGAAAACAGCAGCTTTGATCTGTTCAGATGGCAAACTTTGTGTTTGCTAAGTAAATACATATGCATTAATACGTACAATGAAACCATGTTTCTGAATAAAAGCAAGTAATATAATTCAATAAGCGAGTTGTTAAACAGCTCATTATGTCTGCAGTGAATGCTGCTGTCCGTTTGACCGAGGCCACGTGAAGTGCTTGTTCATGAATAAACGATATGAACACAAAGATCTGTCCTCAGACAGGAATATCTGCTCAACACACACTAAACCAGCACACACATCAACACAAACACCAGACATCATGCCAATGCAACAGAGACAGTGTCCTGTTACTTCACTGCAGATCATAAAACACATTATCTCAATAATAAAAATGAGTATAAAGAACTCTTCCACCAAGTAACTTAAGTTCATTAACTAACCATCTTATTTACTGCCATTGGTTTTACACTGCAAATAATGGTGTTGTTCCTCCTCAGTGTTTCTGTCATGTTTTCCAGGACAAATATCTAGCTATTACTATTAACTATGACTTTAGTCTCAATAAACTCCTAATTTACTGTTTATTAATAGTTAGGAAGGTAGTTGTTAAGTTGAGGTATTGGGTAGGATTAAGGGATGCAGACTAAGGCATTGATATGTGCTTTATAAACAGCTAATCATGCGTATCTCAGTAATACACATAATAAAAAGCAAGTAGTTGATAATGAGATTTGAACCCTAAACCAAAGTGTTACCAAAACTTTTATACGGTTAATATTCTTCTCTATTGTGATGTACACTACCAGTCAAAAGTTTGGACTCATTCTCTTTGATGGAAAAGTGTGTCCAAACTTTTGCCTGTTAATGTATATCCGAGTGAAACGCTTCTCAAACAAGAACAAATGTAGGGCGGGGCTTGATTTTGTCTGTGGGGAATTGATTAGGTTGGGTGGTTTGCTATTGGTTGATCTCATGTGAGGGACAGGTTGTCCCGCCCTCGTCATCAGAGAAGAGATGTCGCTGTTATTCTGATTCAAGATTATTAAAACAAAAATGATGTGCACCGATAAATCATTTATAATAAATATTGCAATATTCAATTAAAGAAAAAAGGTTGACTTTAAAGGTGCAGTGTGTAGTATTTATGAGGACCTATTGACAGAAATGCAACAATATACATAACTATGATTTCAGTGGTGTATAAACACCTTACACAATGCACTGTTATGTTTGTATTACTTTAGGATGAGTCATTTCTATCTACACACAACGCAGGTCCCCTTAGAGTGAAGTCACCGCCATTCTGCACCGCCATGTTTCTAGGGTAGCCCTAAAGGGACAAACTTCTCTACAGATGACTCAGATGACATCTTTGTCCTGTGTCGGCCACCGTAGCTTCTCTGTGCTTCGAAAGGGAGGGGTGAGCGGTGGACGGTTGCAATTCACAACCTCACCACTAGATGCTGCTAAAATTCACACACTGCACCTTTAAAGTAAGCCTTCAGCATTGCATTTCCTGAGGTGGCTGTAGAGTCACACTGCCCCGTTCTGAACCTCTTACCCATGAACACACACTCCCTTCCTCTCAGTAATGGACCGTTAGTGGGCTACACCGTTGGCGGACTCCTGTCGCCTCTCGATATTAAGTCTCAGCGGGCCTCTTAAGTCATTAACACTGGAGAAAAAGGCTGCTTGGAGAGAAACGAGACAAACAAGAGAGGCCGAGAGCGGGCCGATGTTCACACAGAAAACTTCCAGCGTCTTCTTCAATATCTCACGGCGGTGATGCTCCGGACAGCGAGTACCGGCAGTCGCTTTGGCTAGTGCTGCTCGACGACATCTGGCCGCTTCTGTAAAAACAAACTCCCGTCTAACTTTGACTATTCATTAGGTGCAGATGTCTCAGGAACGACTCATTATAACAGAGTCCAACCACCTGCTCCATCAGTACCGGCCCTCAGATGCTCATTTAATTAGCCGGAATCAAACGCTCCCCATGCAGCACCAAACACTTTCATACATCACAGGAGGAAACACTGCTGAGAAAGAGCCCGGCACACCAACGTCTGCTGGATTCAGATCATCGATACTGTAGTGTAGGAAAACACTAGAGATGCACCGATGCTAGTTCATTTCAGTAAGATGCACTGTATCTTTATAGATACCTTTTGATGTTCACACGTTTGTTTGTGCTATAACTTGTAGAAAACACCCGCACTGCCACTTATACAGCGATCCGTCACATTTAAAGGCACAATATGTATGATTTTTAGAATGAAGGGGTGATGAATTGAGAAATCAACTTTCCCTTGAGCTTTTGATATATGTAAGGTCATGGTAATATAAGAATATCCTGTAAGTCCAAGAAAAGCTTTTATAGACACCAGGCCCAGAAAACGATTGTGTTCATACTGACGTCATCGCGTGACGAAACACGCCTCTACAGATTAATAAGCACGTGTAGTTCAGTAGCCCCGCCCACCGACTCATCGGATCACGCTAGCCAGCAGCAATTAACAAGAGAAGAAGACAGCAAGATATTGTGGAAGAACTCAGTCTCTGCACAAGCTTCCTTCGGATACTAATATTAGGAATGTGTGACACTTCATTTATTTTTTAATGAAGTTCCAGCTCACGTGGGGAAGACATGTACGTGTGTTCGCTTCATTTCACTGCGGAATCATCTGTAAACGAGTCTCAGGTGCTGGATTTGCAGACACACTGTTGTGCCTTCTGTATTGGATTCGACAGGAATGGTGCAACAAACTTATGCGAGTAAAACGTCTTTTTTATATGTAATAGTAGTCCCGGGGGTAGTGTTGCACGATATACCGGTACTAGAAAAGTATTGCGATACCCTGCTATTACGAACGGTACAATATGGAGTTTTATTAGTACCGGTACTTTAAGAAGGACCGCACGTTAATAAGAGCTGTATTTATTTGTGTCGATGAGTGACAGCAGGATGTGTGTGCAGAGCTCTCCACCGTTCACTAAACACTGGAAGCAGAAGAGTTAAATATACACGCATGAGAAAATATAGAGCGGCGCGGGACGTGCTCTGACCTGAAGCGCGAGCACACGCCTTTCAGACAACATGCGATCGGGATTCAGTTCTTTCGGATTATGGATATCAATGGTCAAAAATATGTCAAAATGCACATCCTGTGAGTATTCAGGTAAACACAGTCGGGGGTGTCTTTAGTGAACGTGTACAGTTGAGGTGATTGGATCGGTGTTAAGCCGGATCTAATATTCTGTGTGATTAATGTTGATCAACAACAATGAAAAAAGAAAACCACCCCATGACTGGCTAAATAATTTTAATATATTCATTAAGAATCAGTGTATAGTTAATTTATTGAGTGAAGACTAAGCTGTTTTTTTTATTTTTTTATTTCTTGACTTGCTAGACTGTTAAATAGATCTATAGCTGAAGAATAAAGCAGTTTTTGTCATATTGTTTGTAATTTGCATTTTTAGCTTATTTTTAAAAACAAAGATAAAATAAAAAAATTGCAATTAGAAGAAGTTGTTAAAAACCATGGCAGGAACATGCTGGCCAAGTGAGTTTTTAGTTAAAAAATTGTTGTCATATTATTCAATTACTTTTACTGGCTGGTATTTTGACCGTGGTATCGATTTAGTATCGGTATCGAGGTATTTTAGTCTGGTATCGTATCGAAGTCATATTGTTGGTATCGTGACAACACTACCCGGGGCTTTGTGTTTTCTAGACGGGCTACCAAAACGTAAGCCCATCGGCAGGCCTATGAATCTCAAATAGTGAAATAATATTCCTTGATCTCGGCGCGCGCGCACGTGTGTGAGTGTGTGTGTGTGTGTGTGTGCTTGCGGTTCGTGCTTATCGACCAAATCGGTCGGGCCATGTAATACAGAAAAATATTCCAATCAATCTATAATGTGTTTGTTTGATAAAGATGTTTACGAGCCTGTGATCGAGAGAATCATTCCGGTTGCCGCTTTCAAAACGATCCCTCCCTAATGTGAACTGAACTGACCGGGGAGCTGAAGCTCATTAAATATGCAAATCTTATGGGAGTGGGCGTTTACTTCCAAGTCTCCAGTGCGGCACGCCCATCGAAACCCAGCGTTCAGGAGAAAGCCTCAAAACCAGTGTAGAGAATAGCCTATTACTGATTCATTATGATGTTTCTGAATGTAAAAACCACACGAACATCATTAGTTTACCTCAGACAACAGTATAAAAAAATAAAAAAAGCCAGTTCATGACACCTTTAAAATATCCAAAAACCTCTAGAACACTGTTATATATTTTGTTGACTTGTGTCCTTACAGAAAACTAATCATTGTTATATACCCTGTTAAAAAAACAGCAAATGCTGGTTAGGTATGTTTTGAAGCATGGTAGCTGGTTTGAGCTAGTTTAAGCTGATCCTTAGTTGAACATGTAACTGGTATTGCTGTAACTGGTATTACTGTAGCTGTTATTACTGTAACTGGTATTGCTGTAACTGGTATTGCTGTAACTGGTATTACTGTAGCTGTTATTACTGTAACTGGTATTGCTGTAACTGGTATTGCTGTAACTGGTATTACTGTAGCTGTTATTACTGTAACTGTTATTTCTGTAGCTGTTATTACAGTAAATGTTATTACTGTGGCTGTTATTACTGTAGCTGTTATTGCTGTAACGGTTATTACTGTAGCTGTTATTACTGTAACTGGTATTGCTGTAACTTATTACTGCAGCTGTTATTACTGCAGCTGTTATTACTGCAGCTGTTATTACTGTAGCTGTTATTACTGTAACTGGTATTGCTGTAACTGGTATTACTGTAACTGGTATTGCTGTAACTTATTACTGCAGCTGTTATTACTGCAGCTGTTATTACTGTAACTGTTATTTCTGTAGCTGTTATTACTGTAACTGGTATTGCTGTAACTGGTATTGCTGTAACTGGTATTACTGTAGCTGTTATTACTGTAACTGTTATTTCTGTAGCTGTTATTACAGTAAATGTTATTACTGTGGCTGTTATTACTGTAGCTGTTATTGCTGTAACTGTTATTACTGTAGCTGTTATTACTGTAACTGGTATTGCTGTAACTTATTACTGCAGCTGTTATTACTGCAGCTGTTATTACTGCAGCTGTTATTACTGTAGCTGTTATTACTGTAACTGGTATTGCTGTAACTGGTATTACTGTAGCTGTTATTACTGTAGCTGTTATTACTGTAACTGGTATTGCTGTAACTGGTATTACTGTAGCTGTTATTACTGTAACTGGTATTGCTGTAACTTATTACTGTAGCTGTTATTACTGTAGCTGTTATTACTGCAGCTGTTATTACTGTAACTGGTATTGCTGTAACTGTTATTACTGCAGCTGTTATTACTGTAACTGGTATTGCTGTAGCTGTTATTACTGTAACTGGTATTGCTGTAACTGTTATTACTGTAGCTGTTATTACTGTAACTGGTATTGCTGTAACTGTTATTACTGCAGCTGTTATTACTGTAACTGGTATTGCTGTAACTGTTATTACTGTATCTGTTATTACTGTTGCTGTTATTACTGTAACTGGTATTGCTGTAGCTGTTATTACTGTAACTGGTATTGCTGTAACTGTTATTACTGCAGCTGTTATTACTGTAACTGGTATTGCTGTAACTGTTATTACTGTATCTGTTATTACTGTTGCTGTTATTACTGTAACTGGTATTGCTGTAACTGTTATTACTGTATCTGTTATTACTGTTGCTGTTATTACTGTAACTGGTATTACTGTTGCTGTTATTACTGTAACTGTTATTGCTGTAACTGTTATTACTGTAGCTGTTATTACTGCAGCTGGTATTACTGTAACTGTTATTACTGTTGCTGTTATTACTGTAACTGGTATTGCTGTAACTATTATTGCTGTAACTGTAACTGTAACTGTAACACTAGTGGTGAAAATTACATATTGTGCCTTTAAGAGCGTCAAAACGCCATTTATTGTTTGAATAAAACCGCAGACCTTGAACTACGGGTGATTCATAAGTTTAAATAGAGTCTGCTTTAACATCACTATTTGAAATGTTAAATTCGACAGCCCTAAATTCAACACAAGTCATTTTCTTCACACACGGGTATGAGTTGCAGTCTGGCTCTTTTGATTGACAGGATACAATCGGCCCTGATCGTCACCTGTGAGTTAAACACTTGCCAAAAGTGCTGTCGAAGTGGGAAGTTCACTATTAATTAAATTAAATGCTGACTAGGCAGCTCAAAGGTTTTGACATATGAACGCTCAAATCGTGCTTATGATGCCCAGAAGTGCTGAGGAAGAAAGCTTACGATGTTTTGTGATTCTAACATTCCAACATGATGGCTAAAATACAGACACACAGTTTTTACGAACCTCTTTCAGGGTTTATGATTTATGAAGCATGCAAATAGAATGTTATGATAAGCATAAGACATAACACTTGCCTGAAAACTATGAGCTCTAAATTTCACGTCACAAGAGTTACTGTAGTCTGAATGAGCTCTTTATTTTGCATCCATGGCTGAAAGAGTTAATGAATATTCCCCATCCCTTCCACTATGTGGGAGTCTGAAGAAAGACGGGGAACAGGTTTGAGTATAAGTACTACTGCAATCAGGGCCGTTTTTAGGCATAGGCGAACTAGGGGGTCGCCTAGGGTGCCATCAGTGGGGGGGCGCCAATGAGCGCATATCTGGCACTAGATTATTGTCAGCCTGTACTGTAGAGATCTGTCACTCTGACGATTCCTATATGCCATTGGATCAGAGTACTGTCAATCACTGTCAAAAAAGTTTGCATATTCCGTTTGCGTTTGGAGGGAGCGCTCAACAACACCATTAGATCAAAGAGCTCAGTCAATGCTTTGGCAGGGTAACGCTTTTTAAACCGTACAATACAGCTAAATTCAAACTTACAGTAAACAAAACAGGTACAGTAAAAAGTGCACAAATCTGTGTTTTGTGAGGGCAGTATTTGTGATTTCACGCTGTGAAATGAGCAGATAGCATTGCTCGGTGTGTATGTTAGAGGCAAAATATAACTGCACACTCACTTCAGCATTTCATTATCAATATATTATCTAAAATATATATTTTGACTCTATCACGCTTTCTTCTCTTACTTGCACCTCCAAAAGGTTTTTGTACCAATGCACTGTTTAAAGAATCAGTGTGTCCTGTAATTGTCCCATATAAAACTTTAACGGCTTTTTATAATAAAATGTGCTAATTCACAACATAATACATCCTTTATTAAATCACTTTGTCAAATTTAACGCATCTTTACGGATGGTGTTGAATGCTGAATCGATTCATCCAGTTCTGATGAATGCTTAATGTGAGCAGTGTTGTACACACAGAGGGCACAGTGTTATTTAAAGTTCAAGCATAAAATATTTATTCTTATTACTTTCATGTGAAATGTAATAACACGTAATAATTATGTAGTTATGTCTGAGAACAATTTCTCAGCAACTTGGGCTATACAGGCATCTGGCTACACAATGGTATTACTGGTATTATTTTTAATACTTATTAACAAATATATACAAATATAGTGTGGAATGTATGTATGTATTTATTAATTAATACCAGTAATACCAATGTTGCTTTTTAAAATTTGACTGGGGGCACCAGTAAGGATTTTGCCTAGGGCGCTGACTGCAATCATGCATGCTGAGGGTTTAACTGGGTAATCTCCACTGAAGATCACTTTTGACTTACATCATCACACCAAACCAGCGGAACACACCTGATGCATGAGAAAAACCTTTTTCTTACAAGACATTATTCAACTATACAAAATCCATAAAGGCCATGAATACCAATAGGCCGCAGTGCAAACATGTCAGGCTCTGCCTACAGAAGATCCATGTTTTCCTACCAAAGTGAACACAAAGACTTCGGTCTAAATAACTAAATCAATGAGAAGAAGTTGATGGGCTTTTTGAAAGCAAGCGCCGCTCGTTCGGCTCCTGATGGAGCGAGGGAACAGACTGAAGGGAAATCTTTCTGAGAAACAAATCAATATGTATAATTGCAATTTCTCCCTTGCTGATATTGTTTGGCAGTTTTTAATTAGAGGTCATTCAATAACCAAACCATTTCAAGAATAAAGTTAGCCATTACTGATGAATGGATGAGAATTAGATAGACAGACAGACAGACAGACAGACAGATAAGATAGATAAGACAGACAGACAGACAGACAGATAGACAGACAGACAGATAGATAGATAGATAGATAGATAGATAGATAGATAGATAGATAGATAGATAGATAGATAGATAGATAGATAGATAGATAGATAGATAGATAGATAGATAGATAGATAGATAGATAGATGATTGATAGATAGATAGATAGATAGATAGATAGATAGATAGATAGATAGATAGATAGATAGATAGATAGATAGATAGATAGATAGATAGATAGATAGATAGATAGATAGATAGATAGATAGATGATTGATAGATAGATAGATAGATAGATAGATAGATAGATAGATAGATAGATGATTGATAGATAGATAGATAGATAGATAGATAGATAGATAGATAGATAGATAGATAGATAGATAGATAGATAGATAGATAGATAGATAGATAGATAGATAGATAGATAGATAGATGATTGATAGATAGATAGATGATTGATAGATAGATAGATAGATAGATAGATAGATAGATAGTTAGATAGATAGATAGATAGATAGATAGATAGATAGATGATTGATAGATAGATAGATGATTGATAGATAGATAGATAGATAGATAGATAGATAGATAGATAGATAGATAGATAGATAGATAGATAGATAGATAGATAGATAGATAGATAGATAGATAGATGATAGATGATAGATAGATAGATAGATAGATAGATAGATAGATAGATAGATAGAGATAGATAGATAGATAGATAGATAGATAGATAGATAGATAGATAGATAGATAGATAGATAGATAGATAGATAGATAGATAGATAGATAGATAGATAGATGATTGATAGATAGATAGATAGATAGATAGATAGATAGATAGATAGATAGATAGATAGATAGATAGATAGATAGATAGATAGATAGATAGATAGATGATTGATAGATAGATAGATGATTGATAGATAGATAGATGATAGATAGATAGATAGATAGATAGATAGATAGATAGATAGATAGATAGATAGATAGATAGATAGATAGATAGATAGATAGATAGATGATTGATAGATAGATAGATAGATAGATAGATGATAGATGATAGATAGATAGATAGATAGATAGATAGATAGATAGATAGATAGATAGATAGATAGATAGATAGATAGATAGATAGATAGATAGATAGATAGATAGATAGATAGATAGATAGATAGATAGATAGATAGATAGATAGATAGATAGATAGATAGATAGATGATAGATAGATAGATAGATAGATAGATAGATAGATAGATAGATAGATAGATAGATAGATAGATAGATAGATAGATAGATAGATAGATAGATGATTGATAGATAGATAGATAGATGATAGATAGATAGATAGATAGATAGATAGATAGATAGATAGATAGATAGATAGATAGATAGATAGATAGATAGATAGATAGATAGATAGATAGATAGATAGATAGATAGATGATTGATAGATAGATAGATAGATAGATAGATAGATAGATAGATAGACAGACAGACAGACAGACAGACAGACAGACAGACAGACAGACAGACAGACAGATAGATAGATAGATAGATAGATGATTGATAGATAGATAGATAGATAGATTGATAGATTGATAGATAGATAGATAGATAGATAGATAGATAGATAGATAGATAGATAGATAGATAGATAGATAGATAGATAGATAGATAGATGATAGATAGATAGATAGATAGATAGATAGATAGATAGATAGATAGATAGATAGATAGATAGATAGATGATAGATAGATAGATAGATAGATAGATAGATAGATAGATAGATAGATAGATAGATAGATGATAGATAGATAGATAGATAGATAGATAGATAGATAGACAGACAGACAGACAGACAGACAGACAGACAGACAGACAGACAGACAGATAGATAGATAGATAGATAGATAGATAGATGATAGATAGATAGATAGATAGATAGATAGATAGATAGATAGATAGATAGATAGATAGATGATAGATAGATAGATAGATAGATAGATAGATAGATAGATAGATAGATAGATAGATAGATAGATAGATAGATAGATAGATAGATAGATAGATAGATAGATAGATAGATAGATGATAGATAGATAGATAGATAGATAGATAGATAGATAGACAGACAGACAGACAGACAGACAGACAGACAGACAGACAGACAGACAGACAGACAGATAGATAGATAGATAGATAGATAGATAGATAGATAGATAGATAGATAGATAGATAGATAGATGTAAGCAGAGATCTCTAGCCGTGTCTGTCCAGAGCTCAGCTCGTTCAGGAGCAGTTGTGCTGTGAATGTTAGGTTAAAGACATCATGAGCAAACATTGTGGGAAAAGGCAACATTGTTGTTTGTCTTTGGGATTTCATATGTCCACTCAAGACCTCTGGAAAAATCTCTGCTTACTTCTCATAGTACGGCTTGTTTGTGCTCTGTTTACAACCACACCGTCTTCAATCAGCAACAGGCACTCTCAAAGACTTTATATCAGGTCTACCACCACTACTGTACTTGCACAAGTGACTTCCAGAAGAGGGTGAAACCTTTACATGAGCTTCGGATACTCCGTCAACAACAAAAAGGGCCAATCTCACTCAGACAAAAGAAATAAGCAGTTGTGGATCAGCCGTACATGTTTGAACCGGAGTCGACACAGACGAGAGACTCAGGAAGAGCTCAGCACTTTTACACTGAATGGTTAGTGGATCATTTATGTAACGCTAGGTGTTGTGGAGTTACGTTGACTTGACTAGCATGTACCGTCATGTTTGTAATTGTTGTATAGGTGCTCATGTGGGAACGTAACATGTCCGTCATCTGACTATACAATACATAATAAATGTGCGTATATGAATCACGCAGACGGTGAGTGTTTTCAGGATCAAACTAACGCCACAGATCTAGTCTCTGTGAATACAGTCAGAGAAGATGCTAACTTTAGCCATATTAGCCGTACAGCGTTCAGCTCATTCAGAAAGGAAATCAGCAAACATTCACAGAATATGAAGTGCCATCCTCACTCGTTCTGATATGAAGTTAGAGCACGAAGTGTTGGTATTCTCACTCAGGGGCGTGTCTATGCTAAAGGACCAATCATCAATAGGTAAGGGGCGGAGCTTCCCTTCTCTTCCATAGGAGTAGAGGGAAATATGAAACAGTGTGTTATGAGAGATTGGTAATGATTGATGGGATTATAAAAAAAGTATTGGGTGGATTTTTTTCCATTATAGGCTGGTTGTTTACACACATCTGTGTTCAAACAACTTATAAAAGTAAATTTTGCACAATAGGTCCTCTATAATATTAGGCTATTGTTTCAAATGACATCACTGCTGTTTGAGCCGCGAGCCCTGAAGTGTTATGGTGTAACTCCTCTTGTGCTCTTCCCACAACAGCTCACTGAAACACAACTAAACTCAGAGAACTCACAACATCCCAGTAATTATTAATGTTGTGCTTTTCTGTTTGAACTGTGCGTCCTTTTCAAAGTGATTCCAATCATATTTCAAGCTATTCAAAGCTATCATGACGAACAGTGCGCATCTGAAATGTCTCAGCTGAAGGAAATAATCGTATCTATCAGCTTGAATATATCATGCATCCCATGGTTAAAGTGACATCAAGCCCGAGGTCGAGCCAGTGTGTCAAGAAAATAAAATCATTTTTTTATTAATCTGATGACTAAAAAATGGTCAAATGTTCTTTTATCATATTCATAGATTTAGCTTGTTTTAAGATGTTATGATTATAGGCTTTCATGTTTAATGTAATGCTAAATACCAAAGTACGCCTGAAAAGTGCACTCCCAACACATGAGCAAAATCTGCCAGATCGCTGGAAGACAGTAAAGTGTGAATCCCCTGAAACAAGCATGCTCTGTGTGCTGCGTACTAAATGTGCATTTCAATGATTTCTGCTTTGATCAGATTTGGCTACATGGCACAAAGGAACAGCTGAACGACTCTCTTGGTAATATTAAATATAACCTCAGCAGAACATTGTACTGTACTGCCAATAAAGACGAAGCAATGCACTAAAAGGACGCGTTCGTAATGTCAGATGAAGACATGGTGCACTATGAAAATAAACACTCCAGGCATCTACTGATATGTACGTACACTATATTGCCAAAAGTATTGGGCCGCCCCTCCAAATCCGAGTTCAGGTGTTCAATCCCTTCATGGCCACAGGTGTATAAATCAAGCTCTAGGCATGCAGACGCTTCTACACACATTTGTGAAAGAATGGCTCGCTCTCAGGAGCTCAGTGAACTCAAGCGTGGGACCGGGATAGGTTGCCACCTGTGCAATAAGGCCATTCCTGACATTTCCTCACTACTTAATATTCCACGCTCAACTGTTAGTGGGATTATAACAAAGGGGAAGCGATTGGGAACAACAGAAACTCAGCCACGGAGTGAAATCCCAGAGTGGGGTCAGCGCATGCTGAGGGTCACAGTGCGCAGAAGTCACCAACTTTCTGCAGAGTCAATCGCTCCAGACCTCCAAACTCCTGTGGCCTTCAGATGAGCTCAAGAACAGTGCGGAGAGAGCTTCATGGAATGGGTTTCCATGGCGAATAGCTCATCCAAGCCTTACATCACCAAGAGCAATGCAAAGCGTGGGATGCAGTGGGGTAAAGCACGCCACCACTGGACTCTAGAGCAGTGAGACGTGTTCTCTGAGTGACCAATCACGCTTCTCTGTCTGACCATCCCATGGGCGAGTCTGGGTTTGGCGGTTGCCAGGAGAACGGGTCTTGCCTGACTGCATTGTGCCAAGTGTAAAGTTTGGTGGAGGGGGGATTATGGTGTGGGGTTGTTTTTCAGGGGTTGGGCTTGGCCCCTTAGTTCCAGTGAAAGGAACTCTTAATGCTTCACCAAGACATTTTGGACAATTTCATGCTCCCAACTTTGGGAACAGTTTGGGGACTGCCCTTCCTGTCCCAACATGACTGCGCTCCAGTGCACAAAGCGTCGCTCCATAAAGACATGGATGAGTGAGTTTGGTGTGGAGGAACTGGACTGGCCTGCACAGAGTCCTGACCTCATCCCGATAGAACACCTTTGGGATGAATTAGAGCGGAGACTGCGAGCCAGGCCTTCTCGTCCAACATCAGTGCCTGACCTCACAAATGCGCTTCTAGAAGAATGGTCAAAAATTCCCATAAACACACTCCTAAACCTTGTGGAAAGCCTTCCCAGAAGAGCTGAAGCTGTTAGACCTGCAAAGGGTGCGCCGACTCCATATTAAACCCTACGGATTAAGAATGGGATGGCATTAAAGCTCATGTGCATGTAAACTTTTGGCAATTTAGTGTATTCATTATTCAACAGTATTTTTGTTCTATTTTGCTCATTCAGATCTTACATATTTAATAAACCTAAAAAATGCCAAGCATCTAGTACAGAAATGCCAATGCCATGGTTGTTTGGATATGTACAGAGAAATTTTTAATGCCATGCAAATGCTAAACGAGGCAATCTCTCAGTGCCTACAGGGCACATTACACACTGGATGTTTCTCACAGTGGGTTTATTTGTGAAAGTCAGTATTTCTGTAATCGCATCTTGATCCACCAGCGGCACATGCCTTCATACCAGGTTACTTTTAAAATGTATTTCACTACAGATTACAAAATACATTTTTAAAAAGTAATTTGTAATGTATTTTGTAACACAAAGGGACCACCAAACATAGGACTTGGTTTTCCTCTGCATATTATTTTAAACAACATCAGTTTTCCAAAATATTTATTAAAGCAAAAAATGCAGACAATATTTGTCTTCTGAAGGGCAGTACTAAATTAAAAATATGATCTTTAAACAAAATAAGAAAAATGTACACATCATGCTGTTCAAAAGTTTTCACCCCCTGCTCTTAATGCATTGCGTTTCATGGACGCGTGTTCCCGCCATTAATATAAAAATAAAAATTTAAGTGCAACTTTATCTCACAATTCTGACTTTTTTCCTCATTGTGAGACTTAAACTCACAACTGCGAGTTATAAAGTTAGAAATGCGTGTTATAAACTGAGATAAAAAGTCGCAATTACATAAAAAATTGTTTTTATTAAAGTTGCATTTTGGGAAAAAACCGTCAGTCTTCCCCAGTCAGTAGTTACATGTGTTTCGTTACTCCCCAACCACACACTCAACAATCAACACTAAAGCAACTGCCATCAAACTCCCTAATAATGGCTGTTCAGCAAAACCGAACTGCAATAACTCATGACACAGCAAACGGGGAAAGGTTGAGATTTCTATTGGCAAAGCAATGTTTTGATGTTTGTGTAAGTATCAGAAATATCCAGTCATTTCCATACGCTACAGTGATGTTCCTGTGCTTTTTCACAGTAGAGGATGGCGCCAGCAACACCAAGGTCATGGGTTCAATTCCCAGGAAATGCATGAGCTGATGAAATGTACACGGAGCATGTTGCATTGATTAAGAATGACTGCCAAATGAAATCAATTACTTATTAAACTTGGACATTTAACATGCATAAAATACGTGTATAAAACTTCAGACACGTCCTGCCCTTTATGAAGAATAATCCTGAGAGCTCAGTTGAAGCTTTCATCTCTCTCTCTCTCTCTCTCTCTCTCTCTCTCTCTCTCTCTCTCTCTCTCTCTCTCTCTCTCTCTCTCTCTCTCTCTCTCTCTCTCTCTCTCTCTCTCTCTGAAGACCATGCAGAAGCACTTCTAGAGAATACTTGCATTTGTGTAACTGGTTTAGAGATGCACAACTTTAATAAGGGATATTCTAACACAATCTAGTGTCTCTTGTGTGCAATAAAACCTTGTCAAATTAACAAACTAAACTTAAATTTCACCTTTCAGCATATTCCAGAATTGTCCAGCTCAATGACCTTAATTCTCACAGTATAAAAACAGCTTGCTTACATTTCACAATGATAGATCCAAACAAAATGCACCAACTCTACCAGTCAAGCGCTCATCATAAATCAGTGCATTTGACATATCAGAGCCAGCTATATATCAGACCTGATTCTGCTGTGGTAATGCACCGCGGTTCTCGTTTCCACATCAAATAAACAAACACTACAATACAGACACACAGCGCGGCTCTTCTGCTGATATTAACGTCTTAATGATTATATACTCATTTGATTCCAGCCGTCTGAAATTGTATCCTGCGTTGTTCGGATGTGTGTCTCCTGTAACTGATGCTCGATCAGCGCGCGCTCTCAGATGCGCATCGCCGTGTCGTCCGTGCTGTCAGCAATATATGAGAAGTAAAGCCGTGTAAACTTACCTCGTTTGGTCCTCTGGCGTGTGTTTAGAGCACCAGTGCATTGAGTTTGCAGGAGATCCGGGGGCTTTGAGTAGATTGAAGTGACTGAGATTTTTCCATTACGTCTCTTATGTGTTACCCCGAGGGGAAGACTGGCTCTCACTACACATATGGAGAAGTTTTCATTCATTCACAGACACAAATGCCTTTCATCTGTAAGCTGCCGTGTGAATTACACCCTCACCCTCCGACAGAAGAAGTCCGGTGTCCTAAAAACTACGCCGAGTTATGATTTGGGATATTTACAGGAGGATTTCCATAATTACAATAAAGACATTCAGCCGGCCAGCTAAAAAAACACGTTCCCGTTTAGTTATGAAAACGTCATTTTCGAATGTTCTCAGAACGTTCAAACGTTTTTTTTCTCTCTTATGTGAACATTAGTCGACATGAATGGGAAGTTGGCTCTTTTCTTCCATTGTGACAGTGAACGGCGAACAAGAACAAATATAGGGCGGGGCTTGATTTTGTCTGTGGGGAATTGATTGGATGGTTGTGGTTTGCTATTGGTGGATCTCATGTGAGTGACAGGTCCAAGAAGTCGTCGCTGCAGCCTGAAGCACGATGACGTACTGGATCAGATCCAACACGTACTGGACACGCATGCGCGGTGGTTTCGTTCACATTTTGATGACGTCACATGCGCACGCGCAGTTGAGAGACTAGAGAACTGGATAAATACTCAAACCGCTCATGCAAAAACAATTATTAATAACATGCTCACGAAACCAGGACACACGTCTTGCATTTTCCCTTGAATGTGTACCGGTTGTACCTTGAGGATTAAAATTACAGACAAATAGGCTACTTGACTCATTTTTGCTTCCACTCAACAGCAAGTATGACCGGAATATGTTACAATTTTAACTGTTTTGCATATATGTAGAGAGAAACTAGGATAACTTCAGCATCACGATGACTTATTCATCAATACTTACGTATTATTTATCAGTAGGCTACTACTACTACACAGGTTAGAACATCATACAATATTGACAAGTACAGAGAGTACATTTTTTTTTGTTTTTGCACACAAAAAGTATTCTCATGGCTTCATATCATTAAGGTTAATCCACTGGAGTCACATGAACTATTTTAACGATGTCTTTACTATCTTTCTGGACCTTGAAAGTGTTCATTACATTGCTGTCTATGGAGGGCATTTCATCAGAAATATCTTCATTTGTGTTCTGAAGATGAACGAAGGTCTGTCGGGTTTTGAACGACATGAGGGAGAAGAATTAATGACCGAGTTTACATTTTTAGGTGAACTAACCCCTTTAAAACATGAACTTCAGGTTGATGTCCGGATGTGAGTAAACAATAACTAATTCTAGCTCTTTATTGTCATTGTGTGAATTCATTCAAAGGGACATGAACATCTGACATACTGAACAATCGGTACAACAATATAAGTTGTATGCAGCATTATTTAAAGGACTTAATGAGCAGATCCAGGTCTGTGCCTCAATCCGTCATGGAATGCGGTCGCTCGGCTGTGTGGAGGGAATTAAAGCCGCAGTTGTTTCTGGAGGTGAAGCAGGTGTTAATCTACAGCTCGCCCTGTTCCTCATACAGCCTCAGTAATCCTGTGAAACCGTTCTCAACACTTCAGCAGTGTGTGTGTGTGACAGTAAAACACATCAGCGGGTGATCCAGACTCGTTCTGGACAATGGCCTCATACTGTACAACAGACAAATATGCTTAATTGGCACTTGACATCAACCCAACAGCTTGTTTATGAATGTAAAAGCTCTGCAACGTTTCACAGATCAAAGTGCAGATCCATGTTCTACCAATAAGGAAGTGATTCTGAACTCAAACGAGTCGCCGTTCCAGTTCTACATAGGTTTGTGCCTAATTTGCATAATGCCCGCCTCTGGTGGTGATTGGCTGAGCAGCGTCTCTTAGCCCCGCCCTCACTCACTGCAGCTGTATCTGAGACTGGAAGAGTTTGGTTGGTGTTGTTCATGTGGAGAAGACGCAAAGCACATCCACTGTGATGAGATCGATACGGTCAAACCCACGCCATCATTACTGTTCGCATCTCATATAAGAATTGAAAATAGTATTTTTGTGCTTTTTTTAAACTTTTCAATTACTTCAGTCTGTGTGCATTCAAGATTTATGACCGTGTAAAGAGGACCTATTATGCAAAATTGTGCATAAACAACCAGCCTATAATGGTAAAAATCCACCTAATCGTTTTTTTATAATTTCCATCAATCATTATCAATCTTTCATACCGTTTCATATTTCCCTCTACTCCTCCGTAAGAGTAAGGAAGCCCCGCCCATGACTGTTGATGATTGGCCCTTTAGCATAGACACGCCCCTGAGTGAGAAGCACAGACGCCATTTCTGTTTCCTCGCTGTATCAGCGCTCAAGTATTACAACTGCTTATTTCTTTTGTCTGAGTGAGATTGGCCTGTTTTGTTGTTGACATGGTATCTGAAGCTCGTTTAAAGGATCCGCCCTCTTCTGAAATAGGGGCGGGGAGCAGCAGCTCATTTGCATTTAAAGGGACACACAAAAATGGCCCGTTTTTGCTCACACCCAAATAGGAGCAAATTTGACAAGATATAATAAATAATCTGTGGGTATTTTGAGCTGAAACTTCACAGACACATTCTGGAGACACCAGAGACTTATATTTGAATTAATTAGTGAATTAATGGATTATAACTACAGCATAAATATAATTTAGTACCATAAAATCCCCCTTATAATACAAAATATTTAAAATATATATATTATCATATACATTTTTGACCGACATCCACTAGAAGACCACCAGAGGGTTAAGTTCAACAGAAGAAAGGTTTGGACTTGTGGGTGAGTCCATGACAGCATTTATATTCATTCTTTCATAAAACGTTGAAAGAGTTTGTATTTTGTTGCTCATCTTGGTGTGACGTCTCCAGGCTTCCTCAGTAAGTCCTTCATTGTAAACACATTTCAGAGGTTTTGGAGGACCCTTGAAGATGTTCAACAGCTGGATCAGAGACTGAGGAGTCTTGTGCAGAGACAGATTTCTGTCCATGCGGGATTCTCTCAATAGTTTAATTATAAGCGATGGCTGAGCAGAGCGAGCGAGTGTAGCAGATGGCGGACTGGCCGCTCTGAGCTCCTCCGGTGACTTCAGAGGGAGCGAGTGGTGAGCAGACAGATGGTGAAGGTTTGTTTAATATTCACTCAGCCACAGTGGCAGCAAAAGACCAAGTCACTACGATTCAGGGATAATCCCCCTCGACCGATGGACAGGGGTGGTGACAGATGGGACAGATGAGGTTTCCGCTGAAAATCCAAGGTTTTTGGGTCTGATTTACTACGGTGAACTAACAAGTTTGGTGGCAGCTCCAACAGTCGACATCACACCTTCAGCCATTTCATGTTTTTCAGCATCGTGCGTCATGAGCACTGCAGTTTTAAAGGGCTCATGAACAGCAGCCAAATACAGCAGTGGGCGTTTACACTGAAGTCTCACAGTAGCCAATCACAGCAGTGGGCGTTTACACTGAAGTCTCACAGTAGCCAATCACAGCAGTGGGCGTTTACACTGAAGTCTCACAGTAGCCAATCACAGCAGAAGGAGTTTACACTGAAGTCTCACAGCGGCCAATCACAGCAGTGGGCGTTTACACTGAAGTCTCACAGTAGCCAATCACAGCAGAAGGAGTTTACACTGAAGTCTCACAGCGGCCAATCACAGCAGTGGGAGTTTACACTGAAGTCTCACAGCGGCCAATCACAGCAGTGGGCGTTTACACTGAAGTCTCACAGCAGCCAATCACAGCAGAAGGAGTTTACACTGAAGTCTCACAGTGGCCAATCACAGCAGTGGGCGTTTACACTGAAGTCTCACAGTAGCCAATCACAGCAGAAGGAGTTTACACTGAAGTCTCACAGCGGCCAATCACAGCAAAAGGAGTTTACACTGAAGTCTCACAGTGGCCAATCACAGCAGTGGGCGTTTACACTGGACTCTCACAGCAGCCAATCACAGCAGTGGGCGTTTACACTGAAGTCTCACAGCGGCCAATCACAGCAGTGGGCGTTTACACTGAAGTCTCACAGCAGCCAATCACAGCAGTGGGCGTTTACACTGAAGTCTCACAGCGGCCAATCACAGCAGTGGGCGTTTACACTGAAGTCTCACAGTAGCCAATCACAGCAGTGGGCGTTTACACTGAAGTCTCACAGTAGCCAATCACAGCAGTGGGCGTTTACACTGAAGTCTCACAGCAGCCAATCACAGCAGTGGGCGTTTACACTGAAGTCTCACAGTAGCCAATCACAGCAGTGGGCGTTTACACTGAAGTCTCACAGCAGCCAATCACAGCAGTGGGCGTTTACACTGAAGTCTCACAGCAGCCAATCACAGCAGTGGGCGTTTACACTGAAGTCTCACAGCGGCCAGTCACAGCAGTGGGCATTTACACTGAAGTCTCACAGCAGCCAATCACAGCAGTGGGCGTTTACACTGTAGTCTCACAGCGGCCAATCACAGCAGTGGGCGTTTACACTGGAATCTCACAGACACAAGAGCGTTCAAATAAAGCTTTTTATTTCTAAATTATGACTTTTTTTATTTAAAAATCATACTACCATTATAAAAGTCACTGTGAGAACTTCAGAACAGTTTAATTTTTACAAACTGATCTAGAGAGCATGCTCAGTGAGAAGAGCAGGAATGAACACAAAGCAGCAGCTCAAACATAAGGCCGTGTGTCCACCAAAGCACTTTTAGCCGAGCGCTCTTCTGAAAACACCTAGGAGGGGGCGTTTGAGAGTGATTTGGTGAAGCAGCGTTTCAGTCCGGATGCTTTGTTTGCAATTATATATCTGCAAAAGTGTCGCTAGTATCTGATTTCACAGAGAGTTTGTTTCAGAAAATAAAAATGTGGACCCTTGTTTTTGGATGAAGAGATGCTGAACCACAGAAATAGAGGACGGTTGGTCGCTGAGGTATTTGTCCCGCCCCTCCTTCACTCTGATTGGGCAGTCAAAAGTGACAATGACAAGTGCTATTTTACTATTGTCTTAATAGATCAAGTGTTTGGTGTTGCGAATGTGTGTCAAACGTGATCTGGAAGGTAATTTCTTCACCACTGGAAATCCATCAGGCCAACTCTTCCCGTTCCCATTGAAAGGACTGGATTTCACTTATACATTTTTGCAGAGAAATTATACATTTAACCACACCTTAAAGGGATAGTTCACCCACAAATGTAAATTCTGTCATCATTCGTCGTTGCAAACTCTCAAGACTTTCGTTCATCTTCAAAACACAAGCGCACATGCATGGAGCACATCAAATATGGTTGACATGCGAGAACCAATGAGGTTTGCAAGAACAGTTGCGCATCCATTTCTATCAATATATGTCCATTGATCAATGTTAATATGTGAATAAAAGCCTATTGTCACAATTCACCAGTGAGAGTGCCCGTGATCACCAGCAGAGGGCACTCCAACCCAGACTATCATTCTATCATAGACTACATTACCCATAATCCTTTGCCCGGACTCATCGCCACTCACTGTTTACACCTGTGTCTCCTTACCTCTGCCTATATACACCATGTTCACTCTGTCATTCACTGCGAAGTCTTGTTTGTTGTATAACTGCATTTCTGAGCGTTTTCCCTGGTATCTTGTCTCTTAGTTTTTGGATTTCTTGCCTGTTCCGTGGATTACCGTTTGCCTGATTGGACCTGTTATAACCTCTTGCCTGTTTGTTGACAACGATTTTGGATTATCCTTTTCATTAAAGCTGCGTTTGGATCTCCAACCTTTGTGTCTCGGAGTGGTTCGTGACACCTATATTACATTTGTTCAACATATAAAGCGTTTGTGTCTCTTCCGATGATTTGACTAAACCACATGGATTACTTTTACCATATCATTATGAACTTTTTGAAAGGACTTCCAACAGAGGGACAGAAATCGCTCCGGTTTTGTTAAATTATATCTAATGTATTTGGAATGACATGAGTGTGAGTTTAAGACTCTCAACTCTGATCTGTCAATGATAATTATTAAAGTATGATATTAAGAAACATTTGTACAGCATGTGTTGCATTGTCATGGCAGTGCCATTCTGAAGAGATTGATAAACAAATAACTCAGTTTTATACTCAAGGTTTATTCAAAGCTTTCCCACATGATCAGATTACAGAAAGTGTCTGAATCTTCAATACTCTCAATCAAAAGACATTGATTTATCTGACCATCACATTGTTTCCCTTTTCCATTACCAACACCAAACCCAGAAAGCATGAGGAACGCCAGCGGTATCCCGACGAACAGACGTTAGGACGAGCTGCTGTCAGGACCTTCATTAGACGCAGGATTGATCTGGTTAAGCTTCTGCTGTTGTAGGAAGAACTTTGACATACAGGGTCTTCCTGTTCAGAGTCTCCAGAGAGGACGCCGTCAGTTCTGAAAACACAGAATGCAAAAACACTGAGCATTAGTACCATTTCAGATTCTCTTCATCTAAAAATCCATTACTTCCCCTCTACATAGTGTGCCAAAAACAGAACGTCAATAGAGTAGAATGTCTGAGAACAATAGGCGAAAAGTACCAGGATGACCTACTACTTCAGGCGAGATTCTGAAGTGCACATCCACTGGACACGAGGAAAGGATTTGTGAAAGGCAGTGAAGGTCACATGACAGCATGGTGGACGCAGTACATCCAGATTTCACTCATACTACATAAAACAAGTTTCAAACTGAATATAAAACCCTCTATACAGTATGCGATTTGATCGTTCAATCTCTATAGGAAATTTTACCTTGAGCTTTTGACATATCAGAGGATCGTCATACTATAGGAATATCCTGTAAGTTTCAGAACTGAAAACTTCCTTGTTATTCCAAAAACAGCTTTTATTGTAACCAAGCCCAGAGAACGACTCGTCGCCTATAATAGATGATGAAGATCGACGCCCACTTCATCATCTGATCTTAGGCCCCGCGCCCACTGGAGTGTTAGTGAGATGACAAGGACAGACTAAAAATAACATTCCCTCCACAAGGATGCTAATGCTAGGAATGTGCTTATTTTAAAGGGCACCTATTATGCAAAATTCATTTTTATAAGGTGTTTGAACATAAATGTGTGTTGGCAGTGTGTGTACACAACCACCCTATAATGGTAAAAATCCACCCACTACTGTTTTTTAATCCCCATAAATCATGAGCAGTGTTTAAGCCTTTCCAGATTCCTGCAGTGTGACATCACACTGCACAGGCCCCGCCCACACGTGTTGATGGACACTGACATACTAGCACAGACCCCGCCCTCAGAGAGCTGAGCTGTGTTTATCTCCTCCAGAGCATTAACAGCAGCATTCAAGTCAGAGATGTGTTCTTATTAAAGCTACTGAAGTTCAGTCAGTCAAGAGCTGGGAGTGAACTTCTGTTGATCTTCTGTTGTTTGATCGAGATCTAGTCTAGTTTAATGACTACTCACAGATGTGCTAACATCAGCTCTGTGCGCATGCGACAGGAGTGTGTGTGTGTGTGTTTAAGCTGAGAGCAATAAGGCTTTAAAACGCATGCAGATGATAATATTTCATAATGATAAAGAACTGCAATTTCACATGAACGTGTCTGCGATAGAGATGATCATTAAAACACACAGATATCATGTTTCAGTTTTCATTGGCGTGTTCACTGCTGTGAAAGAGATGTGTAGGCTCCGCCCTCTCGGGTGGGGAGCAGCAGCTCATTTGCATTAAAGGAGCCACACACAGAACGGCTCATTTTTCTTCAACCCCAAAATCGCCATTTTCAAAATGGTACATTAAATGATCTGTTAGGAAATTTGATCTGAAACTTCACAGGCACACTCTGGGGACACCTGAGACTTATATTACATCTTGTAAAAGGGGCTTAATAGGTGCCCTTTAACAATGTGAATGTCTCAGTTGAGCATTATTGATTTGTGTTCGCTTCATTTCCCTGTGGATTCTTTGGGAAGTTTCAGCGCAGGTTTTGCAAACAGACTTTACGATATGGA
>CM040931.1:33105319-33147819 GCA_023029165.1 Gobiocypris rarus | reverse complement strand
AACGTGGGAGAGGCTGCTTCACGAGTCGTGGCTACGCATCACCCGCTTATAATAGCGCGCGTTCAGTTGGAAGATGATGACTGAAGCAGAGGAAGATGTGTGTGAGCTACGGGAGGCAGATCACCCGTGGCCTCAAGCAGTGATGGGAATAACGGCATTAATAATGGAATTATTTTTTTCAGTAAAGAGTAATCAAACGAATTACTGTTTCTCCCGTTACAACGCCATTAGCGTTACTGAGAAAAAAAGTGGGGCGTTACAATAATTGAGCTCACTGATGCGGTTTGCATCCAAACAGCTCTCTGTCAGTCAGACCTGCAACTCTTTTCTTTCTCTAGTTGGTGTGTGTGTGTGTGTGTGTGAGTGTGTGTGTGAGTGTGTGTGTGAGTGTGTGTGTGTGTGTGTGTGTGTGTGTGTGTGTGTGTGTGTGTGTGTGTGTGTGTGTGTGTGTGTGTGCAGGCGAGCGGGCGGGCGGGCATGGCATGGGGGTGGGTGGGTAGTAACACATAACTGATGATGATTGGTGAGTGGGAGACAAGGTTGAGGTTGATAGGTTGAGTTCACACACACACCTTTGACGCACACGCATATGCACAGTCAGCGATGGCAAGTCCAACGACTTCAAAGGTAGCTTTCGCAAACTGGAAGCATAAGCGCAACTTTTCCCCCGTTGAGGTGAAAGGTATGAATGTTTATGTAACGTGCAACATATGCCCAGGATTCTAATCTAATGAAGCACCTCACATCATCATGTGCCGCCACAAAATTAGTGGCTAAAAACCCAGGTGATAACGCTCCACTACCAAAGGATAATATTTGATAATATTTACACTATAGGGCTACTGATAGCCTAATATTTACAATAATGTATTGAATTTGATAGTTGTCTCACATCCCACAGCAACATTACAATAGTGTACATTGATGTACAATGTTTTATAACAATAATTTATTCTATTTCATATTCTATTTTATGTCCAACTCATTTGTTTAACATATCTAATATTGGGGGCATCCAAGTTTTGAAAAAAAGTAACTCAGTAGTTACTTTCCCTGGTAATTAGTTACTTTTATAATGATGTAACTCAGTTACTAACTCAGTTACTATGTGTAATAAGTAATTAGTAACTATAATTACTTTTTTTAAGTAACGTGCCCAACACTGGCCTCAAGTCTATGTTTTCACTCCAAGATGTGAGAAAGTAGTTTCATTATGGGATGCTGTGTGCACCAAAACCAACTGACATCAGCAATGTGTACTGTAATACTATTTCACACACCGTCTGAGTGTTTTCCTCATATATGCGCTCTTGTGCAAGCGATGACAGATCGTTTCCTCCAAACAACACACGAGCAAATGTTCACATCTGCACATTTACATGTCCTTTTTTTCACGAAACGAAGCAAATTGAATAGCCTAATGTGACGTCTTGCATTTTTACACACATCCGGATAGACAACTGTCTGTGTAGAACATACATAGAAATTAAAAAGGTATTGTATTTTATTCCTACCTAAAGATTGCATATACTTACAAAGATATAAGAACAAAGTATGTTTTAAAAAGAGCTCAGGTTAGCCCAGCACACCATTAATTTACACTGTTTAACCATTAATCACACACACACAAGCGTGCGCAATCACACGCACGCGCACACACACATATCTATATATTTGGAGGAGTCAACCTTTCAAGGAGAGGTGTGTGAAAGCTCTCCAAATAGTCTGAAATAGCAGGCTGATCTCATGAAATGGCGTATGTATGACGCCAATTCGTATGCCATTTTGGCGTGCTATCAAGACGCATAATCGCTTTTTAGCGTGTTTATCAACGCCGTTACATTCTATACACCTACACTGCCCCTACCCCTAAACCTACCCATCACACACACACACCCTAAACCTACCCATCACATACACACACACACACACCTACACTGCCCCTATCCCTAAACCTACCCATCACATACACACACACACACACACACACACACACACACACACACACACCCTAAACCTACCCATCACACACACACACACCCTAAACCTACATCATGCACACACACCCTAAACCTACCCATCACACACACACACACCCTAAACCTACATCATGCACACACACCCTAAACCTACCCATCACACACACACACCCTAAACCTACATCATGCACACACACCCTAAACCTACCCATCACACACACACACCCTAAACCTACATCATGCACACACACCCTTAACCTACCCATCACACACACACACTGCCCCTTAACCTACCCATCACAAGAAACATTTAGCATTTTTACATTTAAAAAAAAAAATCTTTAGTATGTTTATAAATCCATTTACATTGTGGACACACACACACACACACACACACACACACACACACATCACATATAATGGTTCGTTTGATACAGATATCACGCCATTTTTGGCTTTAGAAAGTGGCGTGTATGTTTACTCAAAGTCATGATGTCATGTTGGAAATTCAGGGTTTTCGCTTCTCATCAATCAGATCGAAAGTAACTAGTAACTAACTAACTAGAGTAGTTTTTTCATCAAATACTTTCTTACTCAAGTAACTTTTACAATTGCTACTTCTACTTGAGTACAGATTTTGGCTACTCTACCCACCTCTACCCACACACCTACCCACACACCTACCCACACACCCACGTGTTACTGTGACATGAACTTCATCTCCAGAGCCGCTCTGAGAGTCACTTCATGATAATTTTACCATTTATTTTGAGAAAATCCGTCATGAACACAGAAACTCAAGATCTTCAAAGCAACCCGTCAAAATAACAGTCCTGTTTAACATGACAGAAATATATTACGGTTGTACAGTATAATGCATGTCTTAAAGGAACACTCCACCGTTTTTATAAATAGGGCTTATTCAACTTCTTTCCTACATTTAGATATGTGGGCAAATGCATTTTTGTCTCAGTGCATGCATTGTTTTAGTTTGGCAGGGTCAAACAGCTTAGCTTAGCTTAGCATAATGAATGGAATCCTATGTTGCCAGCTAGCATGTCCCGAGTAAAAGTGATCAACAAAAAAAAAACAGCTAATTACTTCTTGTGGCCTGTGTATTCACAACGAGTACAAATAGCGATGCAGATTAAGACTAGGTGATTTCCTAGGCAGATATTAACTTGGGACTATATTATGGGGAAGCACAGGCGAAGCACTGCTACTGCAGAGATATCACACAACACATGAAATCCCCAAACATCCGTCAACATACATGTTGTGCATGTGTTGTGTAATATCTCTGTGCCCAAGTAACAGTGCTTCGCCTGAACAAGAAATATAGGCCTAAAGAACAAAAGCATTATAAGCTCAAGCAGTGCGAGCGGAAAAAACGCTAATAAAGCAGAGCATGCAGTTATCGTGCAGAACGCACATTATACACTCGAGTCAGAATATGGTTATCGTGTTTATATTGTTTCACATGTTCATATTGAGAAAAACAATAATATCATGTGGATGATATTCTCGGGTGAGAAAACGCCCTGCTGACGTTGCAGAGACCAAGGTAACGGTGTTAAAGGGCTACTTCATTAATGTAGTAGACATGTGAAATTATTTTTTAATTTGGTGCCTTCTAGACTAAGAAAACACAGAACATTTATTTTTGGCTCATGTGGATGAAAAACAGCAACTCCCAGAATGCACTTGCTTCACTGCCCAACGAGGCCACTCCTAAAGCCACGGCTACTGGATCACTTGCCCACTGCGGCACCGCCCCTACCGTTGATTTGATTTTTGTAGTAATACAATTATTTGGTTAAATTAAATCTGAACGTGTTTCTGTTCAATATAACGTGAGTGAGCCGAACGAGTGTCGCGGCACAAACGCAGCAGTCGGATCTCATTCATCACATGAGCGAAGAGCTGAGGTAAGCGCGGGCGCGGCTGCATTCACAGGGTGTTTTCAGATCATGCCTTTGGAAGCTTAACTTTCATAGGAATTCATTTGAACAGTTGAAACACTCGCTTTGCTCTCCAGCGCTCCGTTTACATGAATGCCCGCAGCTCCCCGAGCCGAGCGCTGTGAGTGAGATCCCACCCCCCTGTGGACGGGTTAATAACATGCGGACCGAGCTCCTTCTGCTGGCTGGAGTCTCTAGCCAAAAAATCCTCAAAAGGATGATATTTGCGTCATCTGAGGATTTTTTTTCCAGAAATAAAATACATAATTCTCTCATCTAAGGGGGATATCGGGGGGATGAACGATCATTTGAATATACTCCCGGGTTTCTACTGATACAAAGCTTAATGTCTAACAGCACTTTGTGTTTTCTGTTTTTAAACCCTCAACGAAACTTTATCCTCAAAAACGTAACTTTTGCTATTATACGAGTTATCTCGCTCTGACTCTCGGGCTTACCTGCACTCGTGAACGCTGTGATGGACAGCTGTCTTTCCTCAGTCCACTGGAGTTTGGATTTCATGTGATTTCTCACTGTGTGCGTGATAATATGATATCTCCATTTTAGGGATGGGCATGATTAATCGACGATCGATAATTGATCGTTAAGAATTTCGTCGATCATATTAATTTGTTATTGATTAATCCAATGCATTTTTTTATTTGATCTAATGCCGGTTGCGTTGCGTAGTGTGAGTCAGCAATTAAACGAATTTCACTGTGGCAGCACTTAAACATTTTACCACCAGGATGCAATACCGCAGCAGAACTTCAGAACTTTCTGAGGGAGACTTCCCCACCCCTGAACTGCACATCTACAGACTGGTGAAAAGTGAACGGAATAAGTTTTCCCAGGCTGGCCAAGTTAGCACGGAGGTCTGTGCATCCCGGTAACGTCAGTCCCCTCAGAGCGGGTGTTTTCAGCGACTGGACTGACTGTCACCAGGTTGCGGCCGGTCACATCTGACCCCAGATCATGTCAACATGCTTATATTTAGCACAAAACATGCGTGATGGTGGCAGTTTTTACCACAGCGGTGGTCTAGGTCTGTGCCGGTGAACGTGACATCCACTCCGGTGGTGATAGAGCTGTGTAGCACCGGCAGTGGTCGGCCAAACAATATATTTTTTTTTGTATGTGAATGCTGTTTTACGTGAATATTATGACAGGAGTGAAGCACAATGCTTTATTTACAAAATAAATAATAGGTTCCCAATTAAATGTTACCTCGCAGCAATGGAAACATAACATTAACATTCATGAAAAATATATGTTGGGTTTGCCTAACTGAGCGTAGTTTAACTGTCACAAGTTGATCTTGTAATAAAGGTCTCATCGAGGAAAAACACGCTGTGTTTTTGTATTCATTGCATTTTTGAATTATAAAAGTTTAATATTTTTTATAATAAAATTTATTATTTATGATTAATCGATAGTCAATCGTTAATTCTCCCGACGATCGACTAAGAAAATGTAATCGAATGCCCACCCTTAGTCCATTTTGTAAGATCTTTTCCATTTTCATTCTAGGTAATTCCAAACATTGCGAGGCAGACGACGACATTATGTGATCAAATGCACCCACTGTATTAAATTAAAAGGATTTATCGTGGACTCACTGCATTTACAGCCAGCAAAGCAACACAGAAAAATTTGAATAGTATTTTTATTTTTCGAATATTAATTACAGATCGAATATTCGAGTATTCGTGCACACCCCTAGTTCTTGTGTGCTAGATCCGGCAGGAACCAGCGGAGTGATACAAACTGTGAAACGGTTTCCATGTGATATAAGTAGAATAACGCATGGCTAGATAAGGCTCTTAGCCAATCAGAGTCGACGACCAGAACTAAAAACTTTTTTTTAATTTCCAGTTTTAAAAGACAAAAAAATCCCAAATATTAACTGTGGACTTTATACATGCAATATATTGGCCACTTTATCTTTGAAAAGCCCATATCAGTGCACTAGCGTAACCACTTCACAGGTTCTGATCACTCGTGTCCACCGTCTGTGGTGTATCAATGAGCCAGATCTCACCTGTCTTCCCATTGAATATGGTCACAGGTGCACCGTTGAGTCCAAAGACACTGCAGCACACCGTCTTCAGCCGCTCCAGGTCCAGTATGTCATCGCCCTTGGGATTCTCCAGCAGAACGACACCCTCTGAGAGACACATGAGCGGGAGAGTAAACACGGACAGCACGTGTTAAGAGAGCTCTTGATTACGTGTGTCCTTCTCATCAACTTACAATGAGTGCGTTTACAGGCACGTTCTTAAACTGCTCAATAAGCGGATGATCCATGTGTTCATGTAAACACATTAACATGTTTTCCTTTATCAGTTTAAAGTCATAAACCAATCGACTGCTAGATTTCTCCTGGCATGTAAAGACACTGTTAAAGTGCACTTGTGTGATAAGTGACTCGTTTAGGACCCAAGATATGATAAATATGTGGTTCAGTCAAAATACTGATGATTTATTTAACATCACATATAACAAATGCATCACTCGTAGTCAGATACAGCAATGACTGTGATGTCACGACCAGGGAATAACCTATCAATCGCGTGTGTCATCTCTCGTGATTGAGCAGTGGAGGCGTACCTTGCTGTTTGTCCTTGAGCGTGACTCTGAGGTTGACGTAAGCACAGGCTGCAGTGGTCAGCGGGGCTCTGGACACTCCGGCTCCTTTCACTATAGTCAAGTCCAGATCGGAGCCTTTCAACTATCATACAACACACACACACACACACACAAATCAACCCTGATCCAGTCCCTACAAGACACGCACAGGAAATAATCTGCAAAAGTCTCTGAATTCCCCTCAGCTCTGAACAGACAGCGATGAGTTTGAGTGTTTATATTTGCAGTTACTAACCCTAACCCTACCTTTCTAGAGCTTTACTCCTAATGGTGTGTTCATACCAGGCGCGAATGAAGTGAATAAATCACGCTGTTTGTGCGTAGTTGGACGCTTGAACATTTTGAGTTTATCACTTCATTCGCACGTGTCATTCACAACAGACGTGGATTCGGTCATGGGAGGGGCGGCTCGTCTCGTTGTGAAATGGCTAGGGTTGGGTATCGGTTGATTTTTTTCGATATCGGTGCCAAACTGATACTTTTAAACCGGTACCGGTGCCTAAACGGTGCCTGAACCGGTACTTTAAAAAAAAAAGAGCCACAAAAGGAGGTGGATGAGATTAAAGAATAGCTTTTTATTTAATTGTTTTAATTGAACAATTTATTACAAGTTTAAAGTATACTTAAATATATAATTAAATACAAAACACAATTTACTTAACAAATTCACAGTAAAACTAAAGCCACCCAACCCAACAGGCCTGATTTAGCTCTTAATAACAGTTACAGTAATAACAGCAGTCGTCTGTAGTCTTGCTCTGCTACAAACCAGCTCAAGCTTCAGCTTTATTTTCCAGAAACATGATCATATTCTCTGGCTGAATATTTCAGAACTCGTCGCTTTATTGTTTCCATGAAGACGCGTCACGCTTCTCACATGACACCAGCGCTGTACGACAGCTCAGCTGTATCGGGTTTATTTCACTTTTTCATTTTTATTCAAAATATTCACAAACTTGCTAACTATGTCATGAACTATCTGATATTCTGATGTTCAAATATGTGTGAGTGAATGTGTGTTAGTTGATCTATACTGCGCGATAGGCGGCGCCTCAGAGAATCGGATCTCGGATTTACATCACATAAATGTATCTTCATCTCACGAAACACATGAAAGTAAGTGAGCGCTGCTGAACTGGAGAAGAATAGAGTAAACTATAGAATAAAACACGTAGTCAAGTTATCTTAACTGTCTGAAAGGGTTGTTTTTGCCGCTTCCATAGACATCAGTGTGTGTTTTTTGCTAGTACTCTTTACAGCGTTTACACGTCTGAGACCTCAAATAAACATGATGTGGTTGAAAACACTGAATAGTTGTGATATGTGACGAGCGCTGAGCTTCTGTCTCTGGCTCGGCGCCAGCCAAAGTGTGAAAGCACGGTTGAATTTAAGTGGCACTGAAATCTGCGCTCTGATTCGGTCCGGTACATACCGGTTATAAAGGTACCGGTTTCCCAATATGGCACACTGGGTTTCGATACCCAACCCTAGAAATGGCTCACATGGATTGTTTTAAAATATGGTGAATAAGCTCAATTTGCCGGCTTTAGCTAGCTTGTAGTCTCAATATGGTGAATCCAGAGTGATTGGGACACTTTTTCCTAGTCATCTCAATGGCAGAAAGTGTCCCAATCACCCTGAAATCACCCGATGTAGAGCTCAAACTGAGTAAGCGTTTTTTTTACAACTTACTAGATTGTCCGGCCTCCTCACTCACATTCTTCCAAGCAAGATCCCTTTTTATCCCTGTTTCTATAAAGTACGAAGATGTATCTACAGCTCCGGGTATCCACATATGATTTTGTCCTCAAGCTCCTGATTGGTTAAAGCGGGCAAATATCTGCCAGAGTTCAGATTTTTCAACTCACGTGATTCGCGCGTCAAACGCTCAATTCACGTAATTTGCACGATTCCCAGAATCACTCGCTTAACGCTTCATTCGCGTCTAGTGTGAACACACCATAAAGCTTTCAAGCTGCGTCCCAATTCAGAGACGGCATCCTTTGAACATTTGACAAAGGTTGTCCTAAAGTTTTCCCGGGCCATAAAGGATAGAACGAGTGGATCCTTCGCAACCTAGCCTATCACAGAATTCATTCCACGCCGGGACGACTATATATATAAATATTTGTTTTGAGAAAATGCCAAATTACTGTCTTAAAGGGTCCTAAAACCCTCAAAACACATGTTTTGAGACATGCACAGATATGTACAGACTGGACATCGCTATTTTAACCAGAATAATCACAATAAGACACTGGTGGGCTGCCAGGGCCTTCTCTGTTTTTGTATTTAAATTCAAATACTGTTTATTTCAGTACGTTACAATTATATTTCCAGAAAGAATATGGTTATTTTCCATATGTCATCATCTAAACGCATCACAGCTCCGTGGACCAGCACTAGGAGTATAGTTAGCCTTCCATTAAAGCTGCCATTTTCTATTGGATCATAACTTTGACTGACGTGTGTCAACAGCCAATCCAATTTTGATGTGTAGTGATAGAACCATAGATATCCATAATAAAGGCTAGAGTCTCTAACGTCATCACCGGCGGCCATCTTGTCACAGGCAGGGCTCTGTGGTACCTGATGTTAGGCGAGTGATCTGCATGAACACAAATAGCCTTATCTCACTGAAATCTTGACGGATTTACAAATGGTTTGGTTTATTGAAAAATGTTATTAACGTGGCTATAATTATGGATGCTTGAACAAATTATGAATTCTTTTTCATAAGTATGCAGTGTCATAACTACATCTCTGACGTTTAAAACAAACTAAACATTTTGAAAATCGGTAGAAAATTCAGCAAGTTATGGTTATTTAAAAAGTGCAAGCACCATTAACACAACGTTACGAGCGAGCGAGCTGACTGTGACAAGATGGCCGCCAGGTGAGGATGTCGACCTCCATTGGCCAGCAGCGCGGACGAGACATCTAGCCTTTATTATGGATATCTATGGATAGAATCCCCAGATGCCCAGCGATGTGTTGGCTCTATATCGAAATCGCGCCCTATATAAAATCAATGTAACATTTGTAATCATGATAATATTCAGCAAAAAAGCTCCCCTGGTCGTGTTATGTTACTTAACTATATCATATGCTATAAATAAAAAACTCTCTCAAAGAGACCGGAAGCGCGAGCCTCACAAATAAACGGCATAAAACTTTTCCTTTTTTAGTTGAAAACGGTGTCGTGTCGAGTGTTCATTCAGCTGAGACCAGCTTTCCTTTTATAATTTATTTATATTATATTTTTAATATTCAGAGTTCATCATAATTTCCCCATGTGTTTATTTAGTGGAATACTTGGAGAATCTGTGAATGCAGTGGAAATATGCGCCTGGTGATGATAATTGGAGTTTCTACACCATTAATAGTTCATTAGGTCTCCTCTTCCTGTACATGACAGTCTTCATGTGTATTTCAATTAGTGGGGAACCAAATGTGCCTGTTAGATGCAAACCTATTACTATTCTATTACTAGCGTCTGTTTGTGTAAGTCTGCATCCTCTCATGCATGATGCCTTATTCATATTTCATCTATATCGCATATTAATCTTATGCAGGTCTAGAGCGCTCAAGACTACCTGTGCTGTTTGAGTTAGCAGATATTCATTATATAACATGTCTCCGTCAAACCACAGCTCTTCAGCACTTGTGTTACAGACGTGCTATAGGAAGATGCTCATTCTCTCATCATTTACTGCAAACCATTCAAACACAACAGATATTCTGGAAACTGTCAGGTTACGTCAAAATGTGTTTGCATATTGCTTTTCATAATGCACTGAAAGCTTCTTCACAGAAAATCATGATGTTAATGTTTAGAGTATTTTATAGTCACATTTAGCTGTGTGATAATATAGTTGTGCATCAATATAAACCGTTTTGGGGCCAGAGACCCCTTAACAGTGATTAAACCCAAAGTTAATGAGTCCTTCCTGTATACCATCACGACTGAAAATGTGACAATGATTTTATTTGACAGTTACAAAACAAATCATTAACATCAAGTCACTTACATTTTAGATGCAATATTGACTGGTTGTGTTATTTTTATTTTGAACAAATCGACTCAATGACTCACTCATTAAGACAATCAACGTTTGAATGAATCGACTCAATGACTCACTCATTAAGACAATGAGCGTTTGAACGAATCGACTCAATGACTCACTCATTAAGACAGTCAACATTTGAATGAATCGACTCAATGACTCACTCATTAAGACAATGAGCGTTTGAACGAATCGACTCAATGACTCACTCATTAAGAAGGTCAGCGTTTGAACAAATCGACTCAATGACTCACTCATTAAAGACAGTCACCGTTTGAACAAATCGACTCAATGACTCACTCATTAAGAAGGTCAGCGTTTGAACGAATCGACTCAATGACTCACTCATTAAGACAGTCAGCGTTTGAACGAATCGACTCAATGACTCACTCATTAAGACAGTCAGCGTTTGAACGAATCGACTCAATGACTCACTCATTAAGACAGTAGGCGTTTGAGCAGAATCGACTCAATGACTCACTCATTAAGACAGTCAGCGTTTGAACGAATCGACTCAATGACTCACTCATTAAGACAGTCAGCGTTTGAACGAATCGACCCAATGACTCACTCATTAAGACAGTCAGCGTTTGAACGAATCGACCCAATGACTCACTCATTAAGACAGTCAGCGTTTGAACAAATGGACTCAATGACTCACTCATTAAGACAGTCAGCGTTTGAACAAATCGACTCAATGACTCACTCATTAAGACAGTCAAGGTTTGAACAAATCGACTCAATGACTCACTCATTAAGACAGTCAGCGTTTGAACAAATCGACCCAATGACTCACTCATTAAGACAGTCAGAGTTTGAATGAATCGACCCAATGACTCACTCATTAAGACAGTAGGCGTTTGAACGAATCGACTCAATGACTCACTCATTAAGACAGTCAGCGTTTGAGCATCGACCCAATGACTCACTCATTAAGACAGTAAGCGTTTGAGCGAATCGACTCAATGACTCACTCATTAAGACAGTCAGCGTTTGAACAAATCGACTCAATAACTCACTCATTAAGACAGTCAGCGTTTGAACAAATCGACTCAATGACTCACTCATTAAGACAGTCAGCGTTTGAATGAATCGACCCAATGACTCACTCATTAAGACAGTCAGCGTTTGAACAAATTGACTCAATGACTCACTCATTAAGGCGGTCAGCGTTTGAGCAGAATCGACCAAATGACTCACTCATTAAGACAGTAGGCGTTTGAGCGAATCGACTCAATGACTCACTCATTAAGACAGTCAGCGTTTGAGCGAATCGACTCAATGACTCACTCATTAAGACAGTCAGCGTTTGAGCGAATCGACCCAATGACTCACTCATTAAGACAGTCAGCGTTTGAGCATCGACTCAATGACTCACTCATTAAGACAGTCAGCGTTTGAACAAATCGACTCAATAACTCACTCATTAAGACAGTCAGCGTTTGAACAAATCGACTCAATGACTCACTCATTAAGTCAGTCAGCGTTTGAATGAATCGACCCAATGACTCACTCATTAAGGCGGTCAACGCGTTTGAGCGAATCGACCCAATGACTCACTCATTAAGACAGTCAGCGTTTGAACGAATCGACCCAATGACTCACTCATTAAGACAGTCAGCGTTTGAACAAATGGACTCAATGACTCACTCATTAAGACAGTCAGCGTTTGAACAAATCGACTCAATAACTCACTCATTAAGACAGTCAGCGTTTGAACAAATCGACTCAATGACTCACTCATTAAGACAGTCATCGTTTGAACAAATCGACTCAATGACTCACTCATTAAGACAGTCAGCGTTTGAACAAATCGACTCAATGACTCACTCATTAAGACAGTCAGCGTTTGAACAAATCGACTCAATGACTCACTCATTAAGACAGTCAGCGTTTGAATGAATCGACCCAATGACTCACTCATTAAGGCGGTCAGCGTTTGAGCGAATCGACCCAATGACTCACTCATTAAGACAGTAGGCGTTTGAGCAGAATCGACCCAATGTCTCACTCATTAAGACAGTCAGCGTTTGAACGAATCGACCCAATGTCTCACTCATTAAGACAGTAAGCGTTTGAGCAGAATCGACTCAATGACTCACTCATTAAGACAGTAGGCGTTTGAGCGAATCGACCCAATGACTCACTCATTAAGACAGTAAGCGTTTGAACGAATCGACCCAATGACTCACTCATTAAGACAGTAAGCGTTTGAACGAATCGACTCAATGACTCACTCATTAAGACAGTCAGCGTTTGAACAAATCGACTCAATGACTCACTCATTAAGACAGTCAGCGTTTGAACAAATCGACTCAATGACTCACTCATTAAGACAGTCAGCGTTTGAACAAATCGACTCAATGACTCACTCATTAAGACGGTCACCTGACGCCACCTACTGGCGGTTCAGTTTCATGCTTAAACATTCTTTCCAACATTTCTTATTTGTATATTCAAAAAATATTTAAAACAATCTCATAACATTATTAAATGCAGTTGTAATTCAGTGTAAATTATTTAATTTTATTGGTAACAGCCCTACAGTGTCTTATTCTAATGATAATTGATCAAATTTAAGAATATAAAATGAAAGTCGAAGCACAGTCTTTATTTAATACGATTAGGTGAAAATGCCCTTTATAAAAGATACAAATATTACAAATATGCAGATTTAAATATGTCAAAGCTGATTGAACACTGGTGAGAATATTGCTTCAGAATAAATTATATTTACAACACAAAAAGAAATAAATAAATCCGGAAAAGCACTATGACGATGAGTCGATAGTGATACTTTTATCGGCCAATACCGATTATTGGCCAATACATAGACGAAACCCTACCTAGAATCTATCAAATGTTGGTATCAGGGCATTAGTAGAAGAACAAACAGAGATGTGAATGAGTATCTGATCAGTGCGTCACCTGAGTTTTCTCCTGGACGATCACACTGGCGTTCTGGGCCACTGGATACGGCTTGAGAGGAGCTTTAGTAGTGGCCAAGATGAAGTCCGTGTGTGCTTGGATGACTTGATCCAGGTATTCCCCAGCTGGATGACTGCTGTAGTATACGGTGATCTCATCCGATGGGACCAAATGACCCTGAGACGACATGTTAGGACACATTACAGCCTCATACGCAGGAGTACAGTAACCAGTCACTCAAATGATTCTCAATAGCTGCGTTTCCACTTTCCCCAGGAACTAGGGGCTTTGGGGTGGTACTCAGTGTGTCTCAAACTCAAGGACGTAATGTGGGAACACATCTGAAGTGAGAGCAAGGTGTTTCCTTGTAAGATAATTGTTACAGTTTTAATGTGTCAAACACAACAAAGCATTTTTTTGGCCATATGACAGAGATCAGCATATCCAATACGGTACTCTAAAATGGTCTGATATTCACTTTTGCATGGATTTTACTGAAAAGAGCTTAGGCTCATGTAACCAGAAGATTTATGAATATGCTTTAAGTTGTTCTTGCCTCATGGCTTTACATTATAACTCTTTTCCCTGCCAAACAAGGAATTTTCCAGGTTTCTGTGTTTTCACTGTCAGACGCTAGGTGGCGCTATTACGCATCTTCTGAATATGCACAGAATCTCCTGATCAACACACACGATATTTTTCATATGCATCTGTTTACATGCGATCGCTTGTTTTACTGCATCTTCCTCATGTGTGCTTTGATCAGGAGATGCTGTAACTCATTCAGGAGATGCGTAATAGCGCCCCTAACAGTCTAACAATGGCTGGAAACACAGAAAATTCTGTGTTTGGCAAGGAAAGAGTTAATGGACAATACAGTCGAATGGCCCATTGGATACAAGTATTCTTATGCTTGGCTTGACTTCTTTGAATGTAAACGGTTGTAGGCCTATATATGGGTCACGACAACTATAAAAAGAGGGTCGCTCTTAAAGTTTGAAAACCACTGCATTAGCAAACCGGAGGGAATATAGATTTTTTTTCCAGGAAACTTCACTGAAAAGGGCACTGATTCACTTTCAAGGATTTTAAGGATCCATGGAAACCCTGAGGGTCTAAATGAAGTTACGGGTAAAAATTCCCCCTCAAAAAGTCGCAATGTAGTACTTTTCAGAGAGTTCAGGAGCTTTCGTGGATGGGAGTTGGGCGCTTAACATGCTGATTGGTCGACTCAACGCAGCATTTTATTTAAACCTAAAAGTCTGTTGCGGTGCGTGCAGTGAGATTTATTTGCTATTCGAATCAACAATGGAGTTTAAAAAATATGACCGATGATGAGGTTCAGGCTTTATTAAGCTTATATGCAGAGGACGAAATCCAGCGGGAACTGGGAAGTCGCACGCAGTCCTACGTAACCAGACTAATCTTCACGGTACTTAACGCCGCGATGGAAACGCAGACAGCAGCAGATCGGGGGGAAAAAAGTTCCTAGGACAAATTGTTCCGGGTAATTTGGGTGGAAACGGGGCTAAAATTATACATTATTTACTCTGACCACCTGACGTGGACGATCAACATTATCTGAAAGACCAGCAGCTCCTTTGCCAGCTCATTTATTATGCTCGAGTCTCTCAGTGGTGAAGAACAGCTCATTTGATCTGCCTTCACTTTAAAGACATGCACTGGGTGTGCTAATCATTTTCCCAAAGCAGACACCACGAGAAAACAAACCGGCGTGTTGTGGAAAATATGGGCTTCGGCATTCGGCACCTTTGAACAACAAGGGAAAAAAATCTCACAATGGCTTCTGCTTTTCCATGAACCCTCCCTGGTTACCAGCTCTCATCTCAGCAAACGCTGAAAAATTAATTCCCTCCCATGGAAAATTCCCTCAGATTTTTTTTCAGACTTTCAATAAGAGAGGAATTCGGCCCTGGCGGGCGTCCATGTGCCCTTCCCCCTCACATATAGACCTCGCACTGCTCCTGGAGTGGAAAAAACGCTTGTTTATTAAGAAAAAAAGAAGGACGAGGGGGGTGAAGAAAGGAAATCTGTCTTACTTTACTGATTTCCACACAACTTCAAAGCACTGTTTGTCTTTAAGCTTTATTACGGCAGAAGCTTTATTAAGAACGAACAATTGCTCAAAGCATGCAGAACTCTGGGGTGGAAAGATTGTCCAAATAGCATCTCTCATGAGTCTGGGAAAAACAAGTGAGCTTGACCCCGAGAGAGAGAGAGAGAGAGAGAGACAAACACATGACGGGAGGAGAAATTAGACAGCAGAAATTAGACTTTAACCAAAATATCCACCGACTTAACGCTCCTCTGGAGAAAACCAGTGAGAACAGAACTGCGAAAATCAACACTGAGTCCCGTCCCAAACACAAACCATTGGTTGAGTCGGTGTTGACATATCGCTCAAACAAACAAGACTGCACCTGTTACTTCAAACTCCCACGTGGGATCAATAAAGTGCCTACCTGTGTCTGAGGCTGTTTCCACCTGGCATTAAGAAGCGGATTCGTTCAATTCGAGTCAACAACCTTATTTCAGTGACGAAAACGAGACAATGACTAAATAAAAAACAGTTTTGGATGACAAAAATGAGAGGAAAATATTATGGAGATATGACTAGGGAAGAGATCCCGTCAGAACTGATGTCCTGTGTAACAGATGCACACGCGTGCGGATCTAACGGCGGGAAAACACGGAGCTGTTGAGCTTCTCCAGGCTCACGCGACAGCGCTTCAGAGTAGGGCTGTGCGTTATCAAAAAAAAAATTATATCTCGATATTGTCAACATTTTTACGATATTCGATATATATCTCGATATGTTTGCAATTGCTTTAAAAAAAAGAAAGAAAGTATTTTGCCCCCATTAAAAACAACAAAAACTATTTAGATAGAACCAAATTAAATACAAAATGTTTCAATTACTGAACGGGTTGGGATGACCAAAATCTTAAATCATGATATGAGTAACTTAATATTTTTTAAATGAGGAAAAACATGCAAATTACAAACAATATGACAAAAACAGTGCTTTATTTTCAGCTACAGTGGGTCTATTTAACAGCAACAAGTCAAGAAATAAATCTAAAATCAAATATATATATAAAAAAACTGCTCAGTCTTCACTCTATAAATTAACTATAGGCTACACTGATTCTTAATAAATATATAAAAGTTGTTTAGCCAAGCATGGGGTGGTTTTCTATTTTTCGTTGTTGTTTGATTATCATTAAAGGGATAGTTCACTTTGAAAATAAATGTTGATATGTTTTAGCTTACCTCATGGGCATCCGAGATGTAGGAGTATTTGTTTCCCCAGTAGTTTCAATTTTGATCATTTTAGGTCAAACCGTTCTTGTCTGTGCCTCACATAATGCAGGTCTATGGTCACCACCTCAAAGAGCATACACAGAGAAGTCCAAATTAAACAATCCCCCATCGTAAGTACACACTGATGGCCTAAGACACCAAACCAGCGGTTTGTGTGAGAAAACCAACAGTATTTATATCGTTTTTACCTCTTGTACACCACTACGTCCGACTGATCCGAGGGCGCGCGTGCGTGTTTCCTGTTGTGACATTTGCACGTTCTGGCTTTAGTTTGTTCGTTTTCCCACACAAACCGCTGGTTTGGTGTCTTAGGCCATCAGTGTGTACTTACGATGGGGGATTGTTTAATTTGGACTTCTCTGTGTATGCTCTTTGAGGTGGTGACCATAGACCTGCATTATGTGAGGCACAGACAAGAACGGTTTGACCTAAAATGATCAAAAATTGAAACTACTGGGGAAACAAATACTCCTACATCTCGGATGCCCATGAGGTAAGCTAAAACATATCAAAATTTAATTTCAAAGTGAACTATCCCTTTAAATCACACAGAATATGAGCTCCGGCCCTTTAAGAGCTGCACGGACCCAATACACTAACACACGATTCCTCTCTCAACTCTGTGTGTGTTCACTAGAGACACACACTACTGTGTTTAATACTCGCCAGGACGTGCATCTTTACATCTGTTTGAAACCCAATAATCCATGAAGGAGCTGAATCCCGATCACATGTTGTCTGAAAGGCGTGTGCGCTTCAGGTCAGAGTCCCGCGCCGCGCTGTTATTCCTCTCACGCGCGCATGTTTCTGTAGCTTTCTTTGTCATGCGCTGCGTATATATTTAACTCTTCATGCTTCTAATGTTTAGTGAACGGTGGAAGCAGACCTCTGCGTTATCTGGTAATGTTTTTTGGGAAGTTATGCATGTTGAATTTGAAATATTCGATATTCACAATATTTTCAAATTTTACATCGTTGTCACTCGCCGTTCTAAACTAATGCATACAGTGTAGCGCACACACACAGCTCGCACATCGCGCGCCACACACAGAATCACTCGGTAGCGCAGAAACATATGGTCAACACTGTTTCTGTGATTTATCAATACAATAGTTTATTAACTGAAAAGTCTGTTAATGATTCGGATCGCCAATGTCATGTGATTTCAGCAGTTTGACAGCCGATCTGAATCATGAATCGATTCACTGATTCATAACCGTTCAAATCTTTGTTCCCGGATTGAAAACAAACACGGAAGAGAAGACAATGCTGAATAAAGTCGTAGTTTTTGTTATTTTTGGACCAAAATGTATTGTCGATGCTTCGAGAGACTCTACCTAACCCACTGATGTCTCATATGGACTACTCTGATGATGTTTTTATGACCTTTCTGGAAAGGGAATGTATCCCGTGCATACATTCAATGGAGGACCAGAAAGCTCTCGGACTAAATCTAAAATATCTTAAACTGTGTTCCGGAGATGAACGGAGGTCTTACGGGTTTGGAACGACATTAGGGTGAGGCATTAATGACATAAATTTCATTTCTGGGTGAACTAACCCTTTAAATGTTTTGCTTGTCTCACTTTCTTTCAATGTTAAACTGGAATTCACGCTTTGCTTCGGTGACCGGTAAACTCCGCCTACTTTAATCTGATTGGCCATCGCAATCATTTTGACATTGACGAGCGCTGTTAGACCAGACTAAAAATGTGACTTAAACCTTTTTGTCATCCTAACATAAACATACAGAGAGCACTGCGTAATGAAGAAGTTCAAATATTGGGGGGGACAATTTGGGCGTTTCTAATTATTGGAGGAGACTCGTCCCCCTCAATGTCTATGGTGTTACGACCCGGAGTCTAATCTGTGCCTCCAGTTGCTAAGAATCTGTCAAACGAGCAAACTGAAAGTACGATATAGCTTTATGCCCAGTGTTAATTTCACTGACGAATAATTTGTGTCATAATTTTCGTCAACGACCTTTTTTCACAGATGAAAACGAGACGATAACTAAATAAAAACTAGTGTTGGATGACAAAAACTATGACGAAAATCTACTGTCATTTTCATCAACGAATAAAAACGAGACGAAAATGTCAGGGAGGGCCGATTAGGGAAGAGATCCAGTCAGAGCTGATGTCCTGATGCACATTTGAGCTTGTAACGCGCGGATCTAACGGCGGGAAAACACGGAGCTGTTGAGCTTCTCCAGGCTCACGCGACAGCGCTTCAGAGCGGATCAATCAGTCAATAACACACATTTATATCAGGCAATAGTTTATGAACTAATGCTGATGAATAAGGACAATGTTTACTTTACGATGTTTATATAGTAATATGTTTTAGACGGTTGTAACAATGCATATTTTATCTCCCTCATCTGAACTTTAAAGAGCAGCTGCAACTGCAATAATAATGCGTTTCAAAATAAGAGTCCCGGTGTATTCAGAGCTCGTTTATAATTAAAAGTCACGCATTATATATTCGTTTTTGGTTACATAATAAACTGTATTTAATTTCATTCCCATTTAATTCATAGTCAGGAGGAAAGACCATATTTGCCACATATTCAGTATCAGGGTTATAATAGTTACATAAAACCATTAAAAATCTCCATTACTTAAATAAATAAACACACTTGAAGCTTTAGCTTAACCTGATATACTAACTTAAAGAGAAATGCAAAGTTATAAAAACTATATAGATGTTTAAAAAGAAAAGAAAGTGAATTGAGCTCTTTCGTGTATTTTTAATGTCAAAAACACAATAATGTCACAATGTCAGTTCAAGTAACAGTCGGTTATGTAATGCTTAAATGCTCAATTAATGCATTATAATTTAACTAAACTCATTAGATTTTAGTCGTTTAAATCTACTGTAGATTTAGTCAACTGAAATCTTTTGATATTTAGTCGACTAAAATTAAAAACAATTCAGGTGACTAGAATATGACTAAAACTAAATCAAAATTTGCTGTCAAAATTAACACTGTTTATGCCCTTATCAAACAGCAAAAGCTTTATTATATAAGTCTATAGTCTGTGTGCGCTGCGTGTTTCAGAGCGAAGCGCACACTTTGCTCACGCGATCAGCTGGTGATCCGCTGTTTTCACGTCTCGAGACACTGAATAAATGCAGTGAACTCCAAACAAAGCTTTGACTCGCTTGACTTGAGGTCCTCACCTTCTTGCGTAGTTTCTGGATGCGGTTGATGACCTCGCGGGCCACGCCTTCATCCACCATGGACTGGTCCGGCGTGACGTCGAGCAGAACCAGCACCTGTGAAGACAAACATCTGCGTTCTGATCACTTCACGACAGGAGCGAGGGACTGAAGAGATGAGCAGATCGAGCACCTGAGCGTCTGAGTGGGCCTCGTACTGGGACGGCGTTCCTGAGGTCTGATCGAAGCTGTACATCAGACGCAGGTCATCCTCGCGCAGCTCATGACCGTCCACCACGATAGATCCTGCAGAGGAGATCAACAGATCACAAACTAATATATATATTTATATATATAGGGGTGTAAGAAAATATCGATACACGTGAATGTCGTGATATTATGATTGGCGATATTGTATCGATTCTCAAAGACGCTGTATCGATATTTATATATTTAGAATCCAAGATTCGTGGCTTTGTGTTCCGTTTAAACCACAGACTGTATGAAAACCGACCGCTAGATGGCAGTGTTAGCCCGAGAAGCGCCAGATGAAGGTGCATCGCAGCTCACAAGACAATAGAGTTACTCCACTCCTGCGGGATACAGAGCTGAAGTGTGGACTCATGGATGCTTCAGCTATAAAGAAGCCACTAAGGAAATCGAGTCATTTTGTTTGCAAAATAGGCCACGTTAAGATCCAATACTCGGGAAACACATTGAATCTGAGAGCTTGCTTAACATCCTGACGTCATCCGCGCCGCTGAGAAGAGCTTTGAGAGGAAAGCATATGCTTTACATATTCTATCGGTCACAAAATAAACACACAACAAAACAGAACGAAAGCAGATGATCATAGCGATGTGGAAGCACCGGCTCTGCAGTTTAGTGCTTTAAATAGCACTGCACAATAAACTGCTTTAAAGAAAACAGCTTTACAGTATTAAATATAAAACTAACAGTCCTTCAGTCATGCACTTTCTGTAGTTTAATAGTTTAGAAATGAGAAAACTGCTATACTGTGAACCTTTAAAACATACACATCAAGTATCCTTCAGTCACTTTACGTTTCCATTTACTAAGATTTCACAAAATAGTGATTAGTGATATAAATGATACTGTATTAATTAAATAAAATAATTACTTGTCATGTTTTAAGTATATGGTTGTGTCCTTTATTCTTTTAAATTAGATCTTTCTTAAAAAAACAAAGAAATATCGCAATATATATCAATATATCGTATCGTAACCCCTGTATCGTGATACGTATTGTATCGCTAGATTCTTGGCAATACACAGCCCCAATATATACGCATGCAAATAATTTAAAGTCAAATAAATTACAGAAGTACGTGAAGCTGCGACATTAACGTAATTTGCATCACGCAGTCGATCAGAAGTCGGGAGTTAATCACTATTACACTGAGCATCTGCAACCCTGGAAGGAAGAAATTTCCATTCTAACTATTTAACCCGATTCTGCGTCTCTGCTTGTGATTTCAAGCCATTAAACTCCGGGAATGTGTTCAGTGATCCAGTAATCGAATTCATTCAAACAGTCCAAAACAGCGCGCATGTAAAGAAGGCCAGGCTGATTAGGAAACATCAGAGAGATTAGAGACTCACAACGCACAACGTCGTATTCTGCGATTGTTTCTGAAGAGTGCAATTTCGTACAGTAAGCGCGTGAGAGTCTGTTATTGATGCGCAGAGAACGTCGGTGTGTGCTCTCGATCACTGATCTCACGTTCATGTACATTTCAGTGCATTTGCGTTGTTTCCACACACACTCAGGAAGGATCATGTTTGATTTGTCATGTGTGAACGAATCGTTCATTTGAACCGGCTCTTTTAGTGAACCAGTTCACCAAATCAGACGGAACCGTTCCAAACAGTTCGCATCTCTAGTAAGCACTAATCCACACATTTCTAAAGTTATTCACTTTTTGACATGTCTGACTATCCCTCTGACTCGATATAAACCAACATTCGGAGTTGTTCAGTTAACAGTGCCCTGACTACTGTTAAGAGAGAACTGATGATGATGAGCACGAGCAGCAGAGCCGATGATATACTGAGCATGCGTGCAGCGGAGGATGCGTTCATCCTGTTTGTTTCTTTTATTAAGAAGGTTTTCGTGGGGGGTCAATGGGTTTTTGTGATGTTGGATATATTTATGATGAGGCCGTTAGAAAGGTGACATGTTTTAAGACGGGTGTTTATTGTTTAATAGAAATCGTCCTTAGAGTGTTTGATGATGTAGATGTAAGTTAACAGTGAGGTATAGTTTTTGTGTACATCTCGTGGTAGGTAATTGTATTAAGATGGGGTGACCAGACCCGGTTTTTGGTGTTCTGTGAACGACTGGACCAGTCCCTGGAAATGTCTTGGTTTTACATCTCGTTCAAAAGAATCCGCAGATATATTGCAAAAAGCGTTCGACTAACATACAGCAGTTTGTGGTTATAGGAGTAATTGTACAGTATAGTGGTTGTTTTTATCACCAGGTGGCGCTGTGCGATACGTCGAGTCTATTCGGTTGCGCGTGCGCCGCTACCATTTTGTGTTTCACGTAACCGAGAGCAGAGCGCCATTATCGTTCATTATCAAAATAAACAATTACACTTGCAACAAATACGCGTGTTGAGGTCTACATTTAAATGTCCATTTTACACAAAATGCCTAAAATGAAAACAATCCCGTTGTTGTTGTACACATGCTATACACTGTGATGAAATCTGTAAAGGTTCTTTAGTAATGTTTTTTTTTTTCATGGGTGCTTAGGTTTGTATAAATTTGTTATGTAATAGAATTATATGGAGTCCTTATACTTGGTTATTTGGTTTCCTTTTGGAGTCCTTTTCCAACACAGGTGCGATTAATCACGATTAAAACATGTTTTATCTATTGACAGACCTAATATATATATATATATATATATATATATATATATATATATATATATATATATATTAGGGATGAAATATATATTAGGGATTAATATATATATATATATATATTAGGGATGAAACAATACAGTTAGTCCACGGTTCAATACATACCTCGGTTTTTAACCACAGTTTTAGGTTCGGTTCTGATGGCTTGTCACATTTCTTGTTATTCTATTCTTAGGCGATAGGAACAGCAAGAGGTTAAAGAGAAAAATACTATTTGTTTACACTTATTTACACAGATTTACACTGGCAGCTCAGAGCTGTACAGCAGCATTTAACTATGAAATTGAATGAATAAATGTAAAAATAAAACAGACTTCACTATAAAATATCCATTGATTCTTATTAAAGCTGCTGTATTAGTTTTTCAGTCAAGAGCAGTGGGTGATTTTCTCTTTGTCTTTTGTTGTTGTATTAACATTAAAGGGATATTTCCCTCAAAAATGACAATTCTGTCATGGAGAAATGAATACAGGTTTGAAACAACATTAGAGTGAGTAAATAATGAGCTCATTTTAGAGGTGAACTGTCCCTTTAAGGACCGCGTGTTCACTTAGGCTGGCCTGTTGTCAATTTAAGACCTGCGTGCATTTAATATACAGACACGACTGCGATTATACTTTCACTTTACGCATAACCGACTGTGTTTATGTTAACCTTGTGTGTATTTGACAGTATTAGCGCAGTAAGACGACTTACAGTAATCACGTGTTCGACAGGCGTTTAGTGCTCATGTTAAAGCCGGCAAGGCTTTAAAACGCATGCATGTGATGAACTCTGGTGATTGGGAATAACTATAGTGTCCCGTGAGGATAACTCTACCACTAACCTGTGATGGGAATGTATGTCGCGTTGTTCAGTATGTTGGGATGGAGGCAAATTATAGAATGTGTGGAAAAATAATTAATGAAATGAGCAACCGAAAAAAACACAATTCACAAGCGCGTATTGAACCGTGAATGCCGTACCGAACGGTTCAATATTATATTGAGAATTGTGGCATCCCTAATATATATATATATATAATACGTTTGTGGTTGCTATACATTATATATACAGTCAAACCCAAATGTATTCAGACACCTTCAACATTTTCTCACATTACCAAAGTTTATTGGCTATAGTTTAAAAAATTGTAATAAAATATGACAAGAACTCAGAGTTAAACTGTCAGAACAAACTCATCTTGATAATGTCAGATAACTTTGATAGAAAGGGATGTAATGGATTACAATCAACCAATCAGCTGCTAGATTTAAGAACACAATTAGATTTAGCTCAACCAATGACCAAGCAATGCTTCATTGTGTTCAGTCTGTGGGGTCAAAGGTCACACTTGCACAGGTCAAAGTGTCTGAATCATTTTGGGCATGATCACTTTACCTGGTAGTCACTGTATGAATATTTTTTGGATATAATACATCACAGTTGACTTTATTTTGCTCTCCTCACCTCCAGAAATGACCTATAGTGATATAAACATTATATCTAGTGTCCGAATCATTGCATAGATTATTTTTCCTGATATGAAGTGTGCACTGCAAACGCGAGCATTATTTATGATCGTCTCCGTCCAGTCTGTGCGTCGTATTGCATTTAATTGTCTTCTTGATTTCTGTGAAGGAATGTCTGCCGGGATCCGGGATAACTTTAGTTTTGAACCAAAAGTGCTGTTCCTTCTATTCTGGCAGCCAAAAACACAACAAGACGACATTTTAAAGTCAAAACCTCAAACTTTTAGCGCGCCTGCTATGAGTTCCTCCAGCTGGAGCGGTGACATAGGTGATTAAGGGCTCTATAGTGCAGTGTGATTTATTCCTGTGATCAGAGCTGAGTTTATCATCATTACTCCAGTCTTCAGTGTCACATGATCCTTCACTAATCACTCTCATATGAGGATCTGATGATCAACACACAGTTATGATTATTAGCAGTGTTGGAAACAGGTTATTCAGTAGCCGTATTCAGACGGTAATTGTTTCTCATGTGGACATCCGTAAAAATAAATGTGCAGCCACCTCAGATATTAAACTCGGATGGTGATTTAATCCCGGCGGATTAGCGAGTTTTGTGGGGAACGCACTGCTCACGGTCAATAACACGATGGTCTGCTGTAAATAAAATGTCAGCTTGGAATAATAGGAATAAATTCATTAGTACTGGTAATTGAAAAAAAAAACTAATTAGATCGCATGTTTTTAATATTTTGATATTGTATTAATTTCAATTACTCTCTAAATTAATGTAGAAACAATTTAAAGACGGCATATTTTAAATAGGTGTTGTAATGGCATCTCTTTATGAATGAAGGCCAGTATATCAAGTGCAACCGTACGGTGCTCCGCAGGGGTCAAACAGGATATAAACAGTCAATCTCTTTTTGAGACGTGGATTCGGACGGAAATTAAATCCCCACACGACCTTGATGTCTGTCTAAAACAGGAGGTCATTCGGCCAGGGTTTTTACACAGGTGCTGGGAGAAAAACACGGACATTCTGGATTCAAACGGCAAAAAATGCTAATAATCATAACTGTGTGTTGATCATCAGATCCTCATATGAGAATGATTAGTGAAGGGTCATGTGACACTGGAGTAATGATGATAAACTCAGCTCTGATCACAGGAATAAATCTCTTTAAAGTATATCAAATTAGAAAACCATTATTTTAAATTGTAATATTTCACAACATTTCAGTTTTTTCTGTATTTTTGGTCAAATAAATGCAGTCTTAAAGAGCACAAGAGATTTCTTTCAAAAACATTACACGTGTTTCTTTTGGCCGGTAATTTAAATTCCATAAGCTTTAATTTACAAGTTAAAGACCACACTTTTTAAAAAAATCAGTCCAGAAATAACTTTTATATTTTAAAAAAGAGGATTTTTCTGTATGAATATCACAATTTCTGTGAGCGTAATGAGAATTTGTGGGGGAACAATGTCTGCTATCTCCTCTTTCCCAGTCTCATCCAGCGTTCCGCTCATTACAGCGGCAGTGTTTCGTATAAAAGGCATGGAAATGCTTCAGAAAGGGAGCGTTGAACATGACGATCAGATCATCGCAGTCTGATGTGAGATTAGCACGGCTGGTTGAGCGCTCCTCTTCCTCAGGTAACCAGCGCCGCTAACAGCCTCGGGTTTCTCTCGGAGGTCACGTGACATCAGATCAATGCAGCCCTCACTGTTCATGCTCATATGGTTGAAGTATGTTTATCATTGGAAAAACAGGACTTTTTTTGGTGCATTGAGAATTGATTTTTGTAGCACGCTTTATCTTGTCATTCTAATCATTAGGGATTTCTTTTCTTAAATCTTTTTTTTGTCCATTTTAATGGTTACATTACATTTTAGTAATTAATGTAATGTCTAATTCATTGATTTAATTTATACAACTGAACAAAAATGTATTAAAAGTTTATTATTTCCTAAATTCAATGTTTTCTATTTAAAAATGTCTGTATTAATTTAAATTCATTTTGTATTAAGAAGCATGTATAATTAATTGAAATATTGGACCCACTTTATATTAGGTGTCCTTAACTACTATGTACTAACATTTTAATTAATAATTTGATACATTGCACTTATTGTGTACATACATGTTTTTACATTGTACTTACATTTTAAAAATACCTGCATGTAATTACATCTGTAATTAATTTCTGTAGTTACATTTGTAATTACACAGTTGACACTTCCCTTTCACCTAACCCTACCCTTAAACTGACCCACACCACCACACCTGTCCCTAACCCTACCCTTAAACTAACCCATCCCACCACACCTGTCCCTAACCCTACCCTTAAACTAACCCATCCCACCACACCTGTCCCTAACCCTACCCTTAAACTGACCCATCCCACCACACCTGTCCCTAACCCTACCCTTAAACTTACCCATCCCACCACACCTGTCCCTAACCCTACCCTTAAACTGACCCATCCCACCACACCTGTCCCTAACCCTACCCTTAAACTGACCCATCCCACCACACCTGTCCCTAACCCTACCCTTAAACTGACCCATCCCACCACACCTGTCCCTAACCCTAACCCATCCCACCACACCTGTCCCTAACCCTAACCCACACCACCACACCTGTCCCTAACCCTACCCTTAAACTGACCCATCCCACCACACCTGTCCCTAACCCTACCCTTAAACTGACCCATCCCACCACACCTGTCCCTAACCCTACCCTTAAACTAACCCATCCCACCACACCTGTCCCTAACCCTACCCTTAAACTTACCCATCCCACCACACCTGTCCCTAACCCTACCCTTAAACTGACCCATCCCACACCTGTCCCTAACCCTACCCTTAAACTGACCCATCCCACCACACCTGTCCCTAACCCTACCCTTAAACTGACCCACACCACCACACCTGTCCCTAACCCTACCCTTAAACTGACCCACACCACCACACCTGTCCCTAACCCTACCCTTAAACTTACCCATCCCACCACACCTGTCCCTAACCCTACCCTTAAACTGACCCATCCCACCACACCTGTCCCTAACCCTACCCTTAAACTAACCCATCCCACCACACCTGTCCCTAACCCTACCCTTAAACTGACCCATCCCACCACACCTGTCCCTAACCCTACACTTAAACTGACCCACACCACCACACCTGTCCCTAACCCTACCCTTAAACTGACCCATCCCACCACACCTGTCCCTAACCCTACCCTTAAACTGACCCACACCACCACACCTGTCCCTAACCCTACCCTTAAACTGACCCATCCCACCACACCTGTCCCTAACCCTACCCCTTAAACTGACCCACACCACCACACCTGTCCCTAACCCTACCCTTAAACTGACCCACACCACCACACCTGTCCCTAACCCTACCCTTAAACTTACCATCCCACCACACCTGTCCCTAACCCTACCCTTAAACTGACCCATCCCACCACACCTGTCCCTAACCCTATACTTAAACTTACCCACACCACCACACCTGTCCCTAACCCTACCCTTAAACTGACCCACACCACCACACCTGTCCCTAACCCTACCCTTAAACTGACCCACACCCACCACACCTGTCCCTAACCCTACCCTTAAACTGACCCACACCACCACACCTGTCCCTAACCCTACCCTTAAACTTACCCATCCCACCACACCTGTCCCTAACCCTACCCTTAAACTGACCCATCCCACCACACCTGTCCCTAACCCTACCCTTAAACTGACCCATCCCACCACACCTGTCCCTAACCCTACCCTTAAACTGACCCATCCCACCACACCTGTCCCAATCCCTACCCGTATCCCACCTCAATATCAGCAAAGGTGTTTTGCAACACAATATAAACACAGTAAGTACATTGTACTTATTTTTTTATGTAAGTACATAGTAATTAAGGCCACCTAATATAAAGTGGGGCAAATATTGAATTGATATTGAATAGAATTGAACAATTTTTTAAAATGTAAAAACTAAAATTCTTATTTTTAACTTTTTATGATGAACTCTTTATTTAATTATATATTTAGTTAGTTTCCATTAACATTAAAACAGACTCTAGAAAAAAGAAGCAATAATTTAATAATAATCAGAAAGCATGTCTAATCAATCAAATGCATAAAACTTTAATTTAATAGTTTATAAATTTTTACAATAATACGGCCCTATTAAAATGTTTGTTCAGAAATTCTGTGTTAATTTTTCTGGACTGTGGATAATTTATCACACATTTATTATCAAAAATTGTCGCAATCAAATCAAGGCATTTCATTAATATTTTAAAATTTAATTAAATTAAAATGTAACAATTTTTACTGTTTGGCGAACAAAATGCTGCACACCAGAGGTTTACGGTTACAATTAAGGTTTCCTTAAAAAAATTAAGATACTAATCTATTATTAGTATTACTTAGAGAAGTAAATTCTACTGTACGTTAGTAATAAATCAGTCGAACTGAACTATTTTGGCGTGTTGCAGTGAAGATCTGAGAGTTTGTGTGTGTATTCACGTGTGAATGTGTGAGCGGTACATGCCTGTCTTCTGGAAGGCCTCCAGCTCTTCGCTCTTCAGCTCCTTGATGGACGCAGTAACAGATTTAAACTCGCTTTTCAGCCGCTTGCCCAGCACCATGTGATCAGGTTCAGCCCTCAGACGAATGCCGTATTTGTCCTTGTCGGTGGACAGAGTGAGCTGGCGGACGTTCAGCTCCTGGTGAAAAACACAAATTCATGCCGCTTTGAGAATGACACGAGTTTTACAGCAAGATAGTAAAAATACATTTAATCATTTAATCAGTGGAAGGGTTAGATCCTCGCTGTCGGGCAGAAACCTTGTACGTGCAAAACCGCTACTTTTCAGAAAATGGAAAACGACACTTGCGTGTGTCATTATATTAACATGTTACCAAAATCAAGGGTTTTGACCAGCGAAGGAAGAATGGGTGGATGGATGGGTATGGATGGGTGTGGGTGGATGGATTGGTATGAATAGGTGTAGGTGGATGGATGGATGGATGTGGGTGGGTGGATGGATGGAGTGCGGTGGATGGATGGATGGGTGCGTGGATGAATGGATGAATAGGTGTGGTGGGTGGTGGATGGTGCGTGGATGGATGGATGGATGGATGGGTGTGGGTGGTGGATGGATGGGTGTGGTGGATGGATGGATGGTGCGTGGATGGATGGATGGATGGATGGATGGGTCTGGGTGGGTGGATGGATGGGCGGGTGGATGGATGGATGGATGGGTGTGTGGATGGATGGATGGATGGGTGCGTGGATGGATGGATGGATGGATGGTGCGTGGATGGATGGATGGATGGATGGAGTGCGTGGATGGATGGATGGATGGAGTGCGTGGATGGATGGATGGATGGATGGATGGATGGTGGTGCATGGATGGATGGATGGATGGGTGTGGGTGGTGGATGGATGGATGGGTGCATGGATGGTGCGGTGGTGGATGGATGGATGGTGCGTGGATGGATGGATGGATGGATGCGTGGATGGATGGATGGATGGATGGATGGTGCGTGGATGGATGGATGGATGGCTGCGTGGATGGATGGATGGATTGGTGGGTGGGTGGATGGATGGATGGGTGTGGGTGGGTGGATGGATGGAGTGCGGGTGGGTGGATGGATGGAGTGCGGGTGGATGGATGGGTGCGTGGATGGATGGATGGATGGAGTGCGTGGATGGATGGATGGATGGAGTGCGGGTGGATGGATGGATGGATGGATGGATGGGTGGGTGCGTGGATGGATGGATGGATGGATGGATGGATGGGTGGAGTGCGTGGATGGATGGATGGATTGGTGGGTGGGTGGATGGATTGGTGGGTGGGTGGATGGATGGATGGGTGTGGGTGGGTGGATGGATGGGTGGATGGATGGATGGAGTGCGGGTGGATGGATGGATGGATGGATGGGTGCGTGCGTGGATGGATGGATGGATGGGTGCGTGGATGGATGGATGGATGGATGGATGGATGGATGGATGGATGCGTGGATGGATGGATGGACGGATGGATGGGTGTGTGGATGGATGGATGGATGGATGGATGGATGGATGCGTGGATGGATGGATGGACGGATGGATGGGTGCGTGGATGGATGGATGGACGGATGGATGGGTGCGTGGATGGATGGATGGATGGAGTGCGTGGATGGATGGATGGATGGATGGATGGACGTGGATGGATGGATGGATGGATGGATGGATGGATGCGTGGATGGATGGATGGATGGGTGCGTGGATGGATGGAGAGATGTGGGTGGGTGGAGTGCGGGTGGATGGATGGAGTGCGTGGATGGATGGATGGATGGGTGCGTGGATGGATGGATGGATGGATGGATGGGTGCGGGTGGATGGCTGGATGGATAGGCGTGGATGGATGGATGGATGGATGGGTGCGTGGATGGATGGATGGATTGGTGGGTGGGTGGATGGATGGATGGATGGATTGGTGGGTGGGTGGATGGATGGATGGGTGTGGGTGGGTGGATGGATGCGGGTGGATGGATGGGTGCGGTGGATGGATGGATGGATGGGTGCGTGGATGGATGGATGGATGGGTGCGTGGATGGATGGATGGATGCGTGGATGGATGGATGGATGGTGCGTGGATGGATGGATGGATGGGTGCGTGGATGGATGGATGGATGGATGGGTGCGTGGATGGATGGATGGATGGATGGGTGCGTGGATGGATGGATGGATGGATGGATGGGTGCGTGGATGGATGGATGGATGGATGGATGGATGCGTGGATGGATGGAAGGATGGGTGTGTGCGTGGATGGATGGAGAGATGTGGGTGGGTGGGTGGGTGGGTGGATGGATGGAGAGATGTGGGTGGGTGGGTGGGTGGGTGGAGAGATGTGGGTGGGTGGGTGGATGGATGGAGAGATGTGGGTGGGTGGGTGGATGGATGGAGAGATGTGGGTGGGTGGGTGGATGGATGGAGAGATGTGGGTGGGTGGGTGGATGGATGGAGAGATGTGGGTGGGTGGGTGGATGGATGGAGAGATGTGGGTGGGTGGGTGGATGGATGGATGCTTGAATGCTGCTGTTAATGCTCTGGAGGAGATAAACACAGCTTAGCTCTCTGAGGGCGGGGTCTGTGTTAGTATGTCAGTGTCCATCAACACGTGTGGGCGGGGCCTCTGCGGTGTGACGTCACACCGCAGGAATCTGGAAACGGCTTGTTCTGAGACACTGCTTATGATTTATGGGGATTAAAAAAAGGAGTAGGTGGATTTTTAACTTTATAGGGTGGTTGGGTACACACACTGCCAACACACATTTATGTTCAAACATATGCAATGAGTTTTGCATAATAGGTCCTTTAATGCTTGGATAACACGCCTAAATCTCCTTCCATTCATAATAATGGCCAGTGCGGTGGCTGGGATATACATAAACCCAACATACGTGGCATCATTTTTGGAATGACTTATCGCAAGAGGGAAACGTTTTAGTAGCATAGCATCGGTTAATGGAAACGCTGTCATTTTGCAATTAAGAAAATATCACAAATCTGTAATGGAAATGTGGCTACTGAGATAGGAGCTGCAACGACGTCAAATTTGTGAAAAATATGATTCATGAAACAAGGAGATACAAGGCTTCAAAGTTTTCAAGCACCTGTGAGACAGACACGAGCGAGGGTTTGTGTTTTTGGTGTATTGCAGTGGGAGATGGATCATTAAATCAGGTGACTGCAGCGTTTGCTGTGTTTCTCACATTGCGAGAGCGGAATGAAAACAAGCCAGACGGTACAGTTTGTGCCTCCACTGCGACGGCTCACATGTTCATCTGGGGCACGAGTCACAGAAGCGTCATCTGAATAAAACATGGCATCTGATGAACCACACTGAGATGGTGCTTTATACCAGCACTTTCAACTCTCTGTGTCACCAACAAATTCTTCAGTTTGAGAGCATTATGTCAAAGAATCCGCATCTCAGTTGCTGCTGGATATGAATGCATTTAAATACCGGATTATCTCTCGCTAAATAATGCAAAGCGAAACGCAACTGGAAGTTTCATCATCTTTCATCCAGGTTATTTTCTCATGAATATATTTGCGAGTCGAGCGGGTCATGGTGAATACTGAAGCTAGCGCTGGGATCAATGGTGTGTGTGTGTGTGCCGCCCGTTGCTCTCTCTGTGGGGGTGTTTAACAATCGAGCGTGGCAGACACGGAGACAGAGTGGCTAATTTTAGCTCGGAGGCCCAGCCCACCCATAAATCATTGCGGCAGGGACTGGAGATGAAGGACACAGGTTGAGCGTCTGCTCACACACTCACTGCACGACATGTGTTCACACACACAGGAGGAGCGCAGTGATGTAGACATTCATACATGCTAAGGTTAACATATTTGCCAAGGGCACCACACCAGCAGAGGGCGCCGCTGAGCTGATCAAACTGTGCTTTGGTGTGAAGTCATTATCAAATTCACTGTTTTTTTTTGGGTGGGGGTAGCAGTGTTTATTCTAAATTATTTATCGGTCATTGTTTTGAACTAGACATTATTAAAAACATATTTTAGCTGAAGTATTGACATGTGTCTGTGGGGGTAAACATGTGTCTCGCCGCCTTATACATTTATACGACCACTTTTATGATTTATTTTCACACAAAATCTGTTGCTTCATCAATGTACGAACATATTTTTTTCTGCAATCGTACACAATGGGAATGATGAAAAGCACATTTTTCTAAAGGTGTGCCTTTAGCCCCGTCGTACCCTATGATTACTGATAGACAGTAATTACTTGCAAGATACACATATGGTTGATTCACATGTGGTTCTTTAAGTTTGGTCAGTTCCAGAAGTTGATTTATATTTTTAAGAACTGCTGAATGACCATGAGCTGGAATTAAAGTCTCTCATCTGCGAGGAACTGCTCTCAAGCCTCTATTGAAAGCAGACAATGCTGCCTCTCCATTCTGCACCGAATGCATTTTGAACTGGCCCGCCACTCTCTCAAACCTGCCTTTCAGAAAATCCTTGATAAGTATGCATGAGGTGAAATTACCATAATGAGTTGCCTGAGAATACAGAGCTCTGCAACACTGCTGACTAGTAAGAACAACCTGTGCAGGTCTCTTTAATTACATTTTTACCAGTACAACTTTTTGTGACTAGTACTGTGAATATATTACTACTAGACTATAACTGCAAGTAATTAGACCGCATTTTAAATATCTGAGACAAAACACTCGCTTTCATACAGAGGCAGTAAGTAAAAATTAAAAATAAATTAGTTTAATAATAATTACAATTATAATTACACACCGATCAGGAATAACATTACGAAGTGAGTTACACTGATGATCTCTTCATCACGGCTCCTGTTAGTGGGTGGGATATATTAGGCAGCAAGTGAACATTTTGTCCTCAAAGTTGAGGTGTTAGAAGCAGGAAAAATGGGCAAGCGTAAGGATTTGAGCGAGTTTGACAAGGGCCAGATTGTGATGGCTAGACGACTGGGTCAGAGCATCTCCAAAACTGCAGCTCTTGTGGGGTGTTCCCGGTCTGCAGTGGTCAGGATCTATCAAAAGTGCTCCAAGGAAGGAACAGTGGAGAACCGGCCACAGGGTCATGGGCGGCCCAGGCTCATTGATGCACGTGTGGAGCGAAGGCTGGCCCGTGTGGTCCGATCAAACAGACGAGCTACTGGAGCTCAAACTGCTCAAGAAGTTAATGCTGGCTCTGATAGAAAGGGGTCAGAATACACAGAGCATCGCAGTTTGTTGCGTATGGGGCGGCATAGCCGCTGACCAGTCAGGGTGCCCATGCTGACCCCTGACCCCGAAAGCACCAACAGTGGCACGTGAGCATCAGAACTGGACCACGGAGCAATGGAAGAAGGTGGCCTGGTCTGATGATCACATGTTCTTTTACATCACGTGGATGGCCGGGTGTGTGTGCGCTTACCTGGGGAACACATGGCCCCAGGATGCACTATGGGAAGAAGGCGAGCCGGCGGAGGTGATGCTTTGGGCAATGTTCTGCTGGGAAACCTTGGGTCCGTTCATCCATGTGGATGTTCCTTTGACACGTCCCACCTACCTAAGCATTGTTGCAGACCATGTACAGCCTTTCATGGAAACGGTATTCCCTGGTGGCTGTGGCTCTTCCAGCAGGATAATGCTCCTGACACAAACCACAAATGCTTCAGGAATGGTTTGAGGAGCACAACATGAGTTTGAGGTGTTGACTTGGCCTCCAAATTCCCCAGATCTCAATCCAATCGAGCATCTGTGGGATGTGCTGAACAAACAAGTCCGATCCATGGAGGCCCCACCTCGCAATTTACAGGACTTAAAGGATCTGCTGCTAACATCTTGGTGCCAGATACCACAGCACACCTTCGGGGGTCTAGTGGAGTCCATGCCTCGACGGGTCAGCAAAAGGGGGACCAACACAATATTATGTTGTTATGCCTGATAAGTGTACAATATATATGAATAGTTTGAATATAGATTTGAAAATAATATATTTTAGTATATATTTTGTTGATATATAAATTATATTCATGTCATCACATAGAGATACTATTAAAATTGTCAGAAATTGTTACAGAATTTAGTATAAGCAGAGAAGTTAATTGTATATATCTAAAATTAAATAGACATAAAATCATTGTTCAGTCCTCATTCACTGTATTTTCACGGGAAAGCGCGAGCAGCTAAATGATGCTCAGTGACAGGAAGCGTGTGCTGGGATTGTGACCCACACTGACCTCCAGGATGTACTTCTGCAGGGACTGGATGTCTGCGAGAGCCTCCGCGTCCTGATGGATCACCACCACCTCCTTCAGCGGATACTGTGAACATCCACACACACTCTCCGTCAGCATGCTCCACCTCACCTCTGAGGGTTAACCGTCGTAATGAAGCGGCTCTCACCTTGACAGGCAGGGTCTTCCTGTCTCTGATCACACGGCCCAGCTCGATGACCGACTGCATCTGGGATACGGCGTTCTCAATGCGCTTGTCAATCAGAGACTCCCTGCCAAACACACAAACACACAAACACACGTTAAGCTCAATCACAGAACTGAGAGCGTCTTTTTAAATAAATTTAACACAGTACTTGAGTAAATTAAGAAAATATCATTCTGAGTGATTCTTTCTTTTGGGAGACTATTTACCGTGCACTTTCAAGTTTGAATGATCAATAATAGCCATTATAAAAGAATAAATAAATAGTATAATAAGAAATAAAGCAAATAATTCAGTCAAACATAGTAGCCTAAATATATATAGTTATCTCCTCCACTGACGCCTAGTTTAGTTTACAGCCTGTGGACTCACGACCAGTGTTGGGGGTTACGCATTACAAGTGACTTGAGTTACGTAATAAGATGACTTTTTCAAGTAACTAGTAAAGTAACGCATTACTTTTCATATTTACAACAAGATATCTGAGTTACTTTTTCACATTTATTTGACTGAGGCGTCTCCTGTCCCCATGAGATCGAGAGTAAGTGCAGAGGTGTTGTGTGTGTGAACATGATAGTTATTGTAGTTCTAGAATAAATTTGAGCATTTATTCATCTCACTTGCATAAAGATTGAGTATTCCTCAAAAACAATAAAAGCAGTCAAATGGAAAATATGCAAACCTCCAATAATTAATGCTGCTGACCTTTAATGATTCAGTTAAACCATGAGCAAAACTTACTAGATTTTTTTTTTTTTATTGGTAAAACTTCTTTTCTCCTGCGTCCTATTCTTCCATGATCCAGAATGGCAGCGCACACAGCAGAGCGTGTGAATTTGTATTTTTACCTCAGCCTGAGGCTTATTTCTTCAATTTTGGTATGAAGAGGTCTTTACATTTGCACAAAAATATAACTTTTTTGTTATAAAAAAGCAAAAACAAAAAAACAAGCCAAGTCCAGATGAGAAAAAGTAACGTAACGCATAACTCTTCTTAAAAAGTAACTAAGTAACTCTATAAGTTACTTTTTAAGGGAGAAACGCAATATTGTAACGCATTACTTTTCAAAGTACCTTTCCCCAACACTGCTCACGAGGCTTCATGAGTTGAAATACTTTCTAATTTCTCCGTTTTGGTTTGTCAGCCATTGCTGACTTCTTATTAAAATGGCATAAAGTGTGTTTTATACTCGTACACTGTTCATTTCAGGTGCCACATCCACAGGTCAAATGGTGTCGCTTTACATCATGATAAATCATTGCGTTTCTTGGTTACAGTGTGCAGTGCATCACCAAATGCAGTTCATCCGCCAAAAACGGTACAAACGACTGAAGAGAAGGAGATGTTTAATCAGTTAATGAGCCCAGTGTCCTCTGGACGGCCTCCACGTCTCGGACGGCCGGTCACCTCTGAGCTTATTAATACACACAGACCACAGTAATACAGGACATTATGTGAATTTATAAAAGCGGCAGAGACAGAACGAGGAAGAAAAGACCTTCGGAGCGTTTACTGTGCTGGGCGGCACTCAAACCAGAGCGCTCTAGTAAATGTGTTTACAGGCAGACTTTAAAGGACACGCTAAATCATTTCAGCAACACGCAAGGACACGCAAGGACTGATCTGCCCTGGGCGTGACGCATTTATCAGAGCGAGCACATGCTAAAAACATGATGTTCACTCTCAACATCTGGCCAGAGTTTTGTGTCTTTTTCTGGGTTTGTGCGATATGGCTGTATATTTCAGCCGTAGGCGATCACAGCGCACTGATATATCGCACGGCTACGAGCAGGGCACAAGGGAGTAAAAAAATCAGAAACAACCACGGAGTGTCTTCAAAAAACAGCTTGTGGAGTGTCTTCTTCTGCACTTCTTTTGTGCAGAACTACTTCCTTCTGCCACGGATATATATCTCTCAAGCTGACAGTTTAACAGCCTCCATTACTAAACGTCACTTTAGAGTGAGTAAAGAGGAAACGCTGAGTCGCTTCATTGAAGATTATTGTATTATGTAGAGTATTATGGTATTATGAGAGAGAGATCGACTAAACGAGTGTATAACCTGCATCTGATATAGCATTCATTCTTCAAGTCGATGTCCATAATCAGTTTGAATGTCAGCTGAGGAAAGCTATAATTTTGTCCTTTTAAAAGATTGACAGCGCTGAAACAACTTCATTGTTTATAACCAGTCACTCATAAAGACAGTCTTTGCTGCTATCTAGTGTTGTAATCATGTTACTACCACTGAAGTCGACTATCACAATCACCGACGGACCCTCTCAATACCAAATACGGCATTTTCCTTATATTAAATAATATTTATTGCACCATAATATTTAAATCAACAATAAAACCCATCATAAAAGACAATAGGAAATAAACACAGGCAAACAAGCATAAAAAAGTAGCGCTCAATAGGCCACACAGGATTTAAGATAAACAGCCTAACGTTAAATATAAAGTTATGACTCTTAATTTTCCCTTTGACTCAAATCAGTTTGCTCTGGAAGAAGTAATGGAATAATAAGAGCAAAGATTGCCCGTTTGATATACTCCAAATCTCATGTTTCGCCACTCTCTGCATACAGTAAGAGCTCAAATCCCCGAAGGACTGTCCGAGATGAAGCTGTTCTCAACGGGTACTCGAGCGCTGGAGCTCACATCTGATAAAGCGTCTGAACAAACTGTAAAACAGGCGCTATGTTTATATATGAGTCACATATCTGAGGTCTAAACAACTACATTCTCACATAAAAGGCCCTCAGCCAATCAGATTCGAGAACCAGAAAGAACTGTTGTATAAAGTTCATTAAATGAGGAAGGAAAAACTATTTTCTTTCCTCAAACGCTCTCTGAAAGTATCAGTTCTAGCCTGTCAAAATGTAAATGAGGGCATCTTTATGTGGAATCACATTTTAATGAGTTTAATCAGCTTCAGCAGTCGTCTGCATATCAATCTGTTCACGCTCCCTAACACCAGCAGACACGTGATGATCGCATCGACTCAACACTGAAGTTCAGCTGCTTATACAGATCAACCCCAGCAGTCGCTTCAGAGAGTCTGCGCTGTTTCGTTACGCTTTTGCCATGTTAATGTTTCCCTGGCCTAAAATCTACTACTGCCAAAATGAATACAGAATGCTTAGCTGATATAAAAAATTGGATGACTAGTAATTTCTTACCACTTAATTCAGAAAAAACTGAGATTCTTATTATTGAACCAAAACCTAGAATAACCTAGAATACTGTCTAACCCTCGATGGCTGCTCTGTCAAGTCCTCGTCGTCAGTGAGGAACCTGGGTGTGCTCTTTGATACCTCTCATTTGAAAGCCATGTTTCTAGCATCTGTAAAACTGCATTCTACCCATCTTAAAAACATTTCTTAATTACGGCACATGATCTCAATGCCAAATGCTGAACCATTAGTTCATGCGTTCATGAGCTCAAGGCTAGATTATTGTAATGCTCTACTGGGTGGTTGCCCTGCTCGCTTAATAAACAAACTCCAGCTGGTCCAAAACGCAGCAGCTCGAGTTCTTACTAGAACCAGGAAGTGTGAACACATTAGCCCAGTTCAGTCAACACTGCATTGGCTCCCTATTAAACATTGTATACATTTTTAAATCTTGCTAATTACTTACAAAGCACTAAATGGTTTATCTCCCAGTACTTGAGCGAGCTCTTAACACATTATACTCCATCACGTCTACTGCGGTCTCTAAACTCTGGCCAGTTGATAATACCTAGAATATCAAAATTATTAGGCGTTAATTTTGTTTGTTTCATGTCTTTTATTTTGAAGTTCATTATCATAGTCACGTTTCGTGGTTCTTGTCATGTGATCTCCTTGACCTTATGTGATCATGTCATGTGCTTCCCTAGTTTCAAGTTTTCAAGTCTCAAGTCTTGTTCTGATTGGTTTCCTTCTCTATGTGTCATGTTCTCATTGGTTGGTCTAGTCATGTGTCCATACTTCTTTGTCTTGTCATGTGGTTGAGTTCTGGTTGTTCTTTGTCATAGTCATGTGTTCCCTCTGTACAGATGAAAATGTTCCCGAAATGATTGGAAACGACTAAAAACACTTTATTTTGTATACCAGAGTAATTTAGCAGTCTTTTTGTAAAAGGAAACTACGCGCCTCCGCACATTCATATTCTAATGTGCTTGCCTGTGGACTAAACATGTAATGTAGGGCTGTAACAACTAGTCAATAAAATCGATAATAACTGATAATGAAAATAATCAACAACGATTCTCACTGTCGATCAGTCGGGTCTGCTCTGTGTACGATAAGCTTCCACCAGTCGTGCCAAATTACAGCACTGAATAACACATTTCTATGGACAAAATGTGCCTCTAGAAATAGTGGAGGAAACAGAGTGAGCTGATGCAGACAGACAGAACGCATTTGAGAGGGAGACATTAATATTCAGAGCAAAAACAATCATTTAGCTGAAATATCTGCTGCTGGACGCTAAATTTAGGTTTAAAAGTCAACGTGTAATTCAAGTATTTTATGAGAGTAGTGACTGTAAAGGGAGAAACAGCGTGTGATTGAATCTAAACGAAAGACGTTTCTTATAGCCTATTTACAGGATATAAAATGACAGTAACAGGTGTGTGTGTGTGTGTGTGTGTGTGTGTGTGTGTGTGTGTGTGTGTGTGTGTGTGTGTGTGTGTGTGTGTGTGTGTGTGTGTGTGTGTGTGTGTGTGTGTGTGTGTGTGTGTGTGTGTGTGTGTGTGTGTGTGTGTGTGTGATGGGTAGGTTTAGGGGCAGGGGCAGTGTAGGGGGATAGAAAATACGGTTTGTACAGTATAAAATGCATTACGCCTATGGAATGTCCCCACATTTCACAAAAACAAACATGGGCCCCACTTTATATTAGGTGGCCTTAACTACAATGTACTTACTGTGTTCATATTGTGTTGCAAAACACCTTTGCTGATATTGAGGTGGGATACGGGTAGGGTTAGGGACAGGTGTGGTGGGATGGGTCAGTTTAAGGGTAGGGTTAGGGACAGGTGTGGTGGGATGGGTCAGTTTAAGGGTAGGGTTAAGGACAGGTGTGGTGGGATGGGTCAGTTTAAGGGTAGGGTTAGGGACAGGTGTGGTGGGATGGGTGAGTTTAAGGGTAGGGTTAGGGACAGGTGTGGTGTTATGGGTAAGTTTAAGGGTAGGGTTAGAGACAGGTGTGGTGGTATGGGTCAGTTTAAGGGTAGGGTTAGGGACAGGTGTGGTGGTGTGGGTCAGTTTAAGGGTAGGGTTAGGGACAGGTGTGGTGGGATGGGTCAGTTTAAGGGTAGAGTTAGGGACAGGTGTGGTGGGATGGGTCAGTTTAAGGGTAGAGTTAGGGACAGGTGTGGTGGTATGGGTCAGTTTAAGGGTAGGGTTAGGGACAGGTGTGGTGGGATGGGTCAGTTTAAGGGTAGAGTTAGGGACAGGTGTGGTGGTGTGGGTCAGTTTAAGGGTAGGGTTAGGGACAGGTGTGGTGGGATGGGTCAGTTTAAGGGTAGGGTTAGGGACAGGTGTGGTGGGATGGGTCAGTTTAAGGGTAGGGTTAGGGACAGGTGTGGTGGTATGGGTCAGTTTAAGGGTAGGGTTAGGGACAGGTGTGGTGGTGTGGGTCAGTTTAAGGGTAGGGTTAGGGACAGGTGTGGTGGTGTGGGTCAGTTTAAGGGTAGGGTTAGGGACAGGTGTGGTGGGATGGGTCAGTTTAAGGGTAGAGTTAGGGACAGGTGTGGTGGGATGGGTCAGTTTAAGGGTAGAGTTAGGGACAGGTGTGGTGGTGTGGGTCAGTTTAAGGGTAGGGTTAGGGACAGGTGTGGTGGGATGGGTCAGTTTAAGGGTAGAGTTAGGGACAGGTGTGGTGGGATGGGTCAGTTTAAGGGTAGGGTTAGGGACAGGTGTGGTGGGATGGGTCAGTTTAAGGGTAGGGTTAGGGACAGGTGTGGTGGGATGGGTAAGTTTAAGGGTAGGGTTAGGGACAGGTGTGGTGGGATGGGTCAGTTTAAGGGTAGGGTTAGGGACAGGTGTGGTGGTGTGGGTCAGTTTAAGGGTAGAGTTAGGGACAGGTGTGGTGGTATGGGTCAGTTTAAGGGTAGGGTTAGGGACAGGTGTGATGGGATGGGTTAGTTTAAGGGTAGGGTTAGGGACAGGTGTGGTGGGATGGGTCAGTTTAAGGGTAGGGTTAGGGACAGGTGTGGTGGTGTGGGTCAGTTTAAGGGTAGGGTTAGGGACAGGTGTGGTGGGATGGGTCAGTTTAAGTGTAGGGTTTGGGACAGGTGTGGTGGGATGGGTAAGTTTAAGGGTAGGGTTAGGGACAGGTGTGATGGGATGGGTTAGTTTAAGGGTAGGGTTAGGGACAGGTGTGGTGGGATGGGTTAGTTTAAGGGTAGGGTTAGGGACAGGTGTGGTGGAATGGGTTAGTTTAAGGGTAGGGTTAGGGACAGGTGTGGTGGGATGGGTTAGTGGGTAGGGTTAGGGACAGGTGTGGTGGAATGGGTTAGTTTAAGGGTAGGGTTAGGGACAGGTGTGGTGGGATGGGTAAGTTTAAGGGTAGGGTTAGGTGAAAGGGAAGTGTCAACTGTGTAATTACAAATGTAAAAATTAATTACAGATGTAATTACATGCAGGTATTTTTTAAAATGTAAGTACAATGTAAAAACATGTATGTACACAATAAGTGCAATGTATCAAATTATTAATTAAAATGTTAGTACATAGTAGTTAAGGTCACCTAATATAAAGTGGGTCCCAAACGTGTGTCTGTGTGTGTGTGTGTGTGTGTGTGTGTGTGTGTGTGTGTGTGTGTGTGTGTGTGTGTATGTGTGTGTCTGTTTGTGTGTGTGTGTGTCTGTGTTCCTGCAGAACATTCCTCTAATCTGCTAACACAGAGTTTGTGTTTTGTTTAATGTAGGGATTTAAACTTTTTGCTTAAAACTTTTTGTACATAAATGAACAGCACAAACATACCTGTATGAAAATGAACCAGGGTATTATTA
>CM040931.1:32915319-33100319 GCA_023029165.1 Gobiocypris rarus | reverse complement strand
ATCCCGTGAGCAGTGTGTGGCTGTAGAGTCATGTTGTTGTTGTTTATTGTTGTTGTTTGTGACTGTATCCCGTGAGCAGTGTGTGGCTGTAGAGTCATGTTTGTTGTTTGTTGTTGCTGTTTGGGACTGTATCCCGTGTGCAGTGTGTGGCTGTAGTGTCATGTTTGTTGTTTGTTGTTGTTGTTTGTGACTGTATCCCGTGTGCAGTGTGTGGCCGTAGAGTCATGTTGTTGTTGTTTATTGTTGTTGTTTGTGACTGTATCCCGTGTGCAGTGTGTGGCTGTAGAGTCATGTTTGTTGTTGTTGTTTGTTGTTGTTGTTTGGGACTGTATCCCGTGTGCAGTGTGTGGCTGTAGAGTCATGTTTGTTGTTGTTGTTTGTTGTTGTTTTTGTTGTTTGTTGTTGTTGAGGGCTGTATCCCGTGTGCAGTGTGTGGCTGTAGAGTCATGTTTGTTGTTGTTGTTTGTTGTTGTTGTTGTTTGGGACTGTATCCCGTGTGCAGTGTGTGGCTGTAGAGTCATGTTTGTTGTTGTTGTTTGTTGTTGTTGTTGAGGGCTGTATCCCGTGTGCAGTGTGTGGCTGTAGAGTCATGTTTGTTGTTGTTGTTTGTTGTTGTTGTTTGTTGTTGTTGTTTGAGACTGTATCCTATGTGCAGTGTGTGGCTGTAGAGTAATGTTTGTTGTTGTTGTTTGTTGTTGTTGTTTGGGACTGTATCCTGTGCAGTGTGTGGCTGTAGAGTCATGTTTGTTGTTGTTTGTTGTTGTTGTTTGGGACTGTATCCCGTGTGCAGTGTGTGGCTGTAGAGTCATGTTTGTTGTTGTTGTTTGTTGTTGTTGTTGTTTGTTGTTGTTGTTTGAGACTGTATCCTATGTGCAGTGTGTGGCTGTAGAGTAATGTTTGTTGTTGTTGTTTGTTGTTGTTGTTTGGGACTGTATCCCGTGTGCAGTGTGTGGCTGTAGTGTCATGTTTGTTTTTGTTGTTTGTTGTTGTTGTTGTTTGTTGTTGTTGTTTGAGACTGTATCCTATGTGCAGTGTGTGGCTGTAGAGTAATGTTTGTTGTTGTTGTTTGTTGTTGTGTTTGGGACTGTATCCCGTGTGCAGTGTGTGGCTGTAGAGTCATGTTTGTTGTTGTTGTTTGTTGTTGTTGTTTGGGACTGTATCCCGTGTGCAGTGTGTGGCTGTAGAGTCATGTTTGTTGTTGTTTGTTGTTGTTGTTTGGGACTGTATCCCGTGTGCAGGGTGTGGCTGTAGAGTCATGTTTGTTGTTGTTGTTTGTTGTTGTTGTTTGGGACTGTATCCCGTGTGCAGTGTGTGGCTGTAGAGTCATGTTTGTTGTTGTTGTTTGTTGTTGTTTGGGACTGTATCCCGTGTGCAGTGTGTGGCTGTAGAGTCATGTTTGTTGTTGTTGTTTGTTGTTGTTGTTTGGGACTGTATCCCGTGTGCAGTGTGTGGCTGTAGAGTCATGTTTGTTGTTGTTGTTGTTGTTTGGGACTGTATCCCGTGTGCAGTGTGTGGCTGTAGAGTCATGTTTGTTGTTGTTGTTTGTTGTTGTTGTTTGGGACTGTATCCCGTGTGCAGTGTGTGGCTGTAGAGTCATGTTTGTTGTTGTTTGTTGTTGTTGTTTGGGACTGTATCCCGTGTGCAGTGTGTGGCTGTAGAGTCATGTTTGTTGTTGTTGTTTGTTGTTGTTGTTTGGGACTGTATCCCGTGAGCAGTGTGTGGCTGTAGAGTCATGTTTGTTGTTGTTGTTTGGGACTGTATCCCGTGTGCAGTGTGTGGCTGTAGTGTCATGTTTGTTGTTGTTGTTTGGGACTGTATCCCGTGAGCAGTGTGTGGCTGTAGAGTCATGTTTGTTGTTGTTGTTTGTTGTTGTTGTTTGGGACTGTATCCCGTGAGCAGTGTGTGGCTGTAGAGTCATGTTTGTTGTTGTTGTTTGGGACTGTATCCCGTGAGCAGTGTGTGGCTGTAGTGTCATGTTTGTTGTTGTTGTTTGGGACTGTATCCCGTGAGCAGTGTGTGGCTGTAGTGTCATGTTTGTTGTTGTTGTTTGGGACTGTATCCCGTGTGCAGTGTGTGGCTGTAGTGTCATGTTTGTTGTTGTTGTTTGTTGTTGTTGTTTGGGACTGTATCCCGTGTGCAGTGTGTGGCTGTAGAGTCATGTTTGTTGTTGTTTGGGACTGTATCCCGTGTGCAGTGTGTGGCTGTAGTGTCATGTTTGTTGTTGTTGTTTGTTGTTGTTGTTTGGGACTGTATCCCGTGTGCAGTGTGTGGCTGTAGAGTCATGTTTGTTGTTGTTTGTTGTTGTTGTTTGGGACTGTATCCCGTGTGCAGTGTGTGGCTGTAGTGTCATGTTTGTTGTTGTTGTTTGTTGTTGTTTGGGACTGTATCCCGTGAGCAGTGTGTGGCTGTAGAGTCATGTTTGTTGTTGTTGTTTGGGACTGTATCCCGTGAGCAGTGTGTGGCTGTAGAGTCATGTTTGTTGTTGTTGTTTGGGACTGTATCCCGTGTGCAGTGTGTGGCTGTAGAGTCATGTTTGTTGTTGTTGTTTGTTGTTGTTGTTTGGGACTGTATCCCGTGAGCAGTGTGTGGCTGTAGAGTCATGTTTGTTGTTGTTGTTTGGGACTGTATCCCGTGAGCAGTGTGTGGCTGTAGTGTCATGTTTGTTGTTGTTGTTTGGGACTGTATCCCGTGAGCAGTGTGTGGCTGTAGAGTCATGTTTTGTTGTTGTTGTTTGGGACTGTATCCCGTGCAGTGTGTGGCTGTAGTGTCATGTTTGTTGTTGTTTGTTGTTGTTGTTTGGGACTGTATCCCGTGTGCAGTGTGTGGCTGTAGAGTCATGTTTGTTGTTGTTGTTTGGGACTGTATCCCGTGTGCAGTGTGTGGCTGTAGTGTCATGTTTGTTGTTGTTGTTTGTTGTTGTTGTTTGGGACTGTATCCCGTGTGCAGTGTGTGGCTGTAGAGTCATGTTGTTGTTTGTTGTTGTTGTTTGGGACTGTATCCCGTGTGCAGTGTGTGGCTGTAGAGTCATGTTTGTTGTTGTTGTTTGTTGTTGTTGTTTGTTGAGGGCTGTATCCTATGTGCAGTGTGTGGCTGTAGAGTCATGTTTGTTGTTGTTGTTTGGGACTGTATCCCGTGTGCAGTGTGTGGCTGTAGAGTCATGTTTGTTGTTGTTGTTTGTTGTTGTTGTTTGGGACTGTATCCCGTGAGCAGTGTGTGGCTGTAGAGTCATGTTTGTTGTTGTTGTTGTTGTTTGGGACTGTATCCGTGAGCAGTGTGTGGCTGTAGAGTCATGTTTGTTGTTGTTGTTTGTTGTTGTTGTTTGGGACTGTATCCTATGTGCAGTGTGTGGCTGTAGAGTCATGTTTGTTGTTGTTTTGTTGTTGTTGTTTGGGACTGTATCCTGTGCAGTGTGTGGCTGTAGAGTCATGTTTGTTGTTGTTTGTTGTTGTTTGGGACTGTATCCTATGTGCAGTGTGTGGCTGTAGAGTCATGTTTGTTGTTGTTGTTTGTTGTTGTTGTTTGGGACTGTATCCTATGTGCAGTGTGTGGCTGTAGAGTCATGTTTGTTGTTGTTGTTTGTTGTTGTTGTTTGGGACTGTATCCTATGTGCAGTGTGTGGCTGTAGAGTCATGTTTGTTGTTGTTGTTTGTTGTTGTTGTTTGGGACTGTATCCGTGTGCAGTGTGTGGCTGTAGAGTCATGTTTGTTGTTGTTGTTTGTTGTTGTTGTTTGGGACTGTATCCGTGCAGTGTGTGGCTGTAGAGTCATGTTTGTTGTTGTTGTTTGTTGTTGTTGTTTGGGACTGTATCCTATGTGCAGTGTGTGGCTGTAGAGTCATGTTTGTTGTTGTTGTTTGTTGTTGTTGTTTGGGACTGTATCCGTGTGCAGTGTGTGGCTGTAGAGTCATGTTTGTTGTTGTTGTTTGTTGTTGTTTTTGGGACTGTATCCCGTGAGCAGTGTGTGGCTGTAGAGTCATGTTTGTTGTTGTTGTTGTTGTTGTTGTTGTTTGGGACTGTATCCTATGTGCAGTGTGTGGCTGTAGAGTCATGTTTGTTGTTGTTGTTTGTTGTTGTTGTTTGGGACTGTATCCCGTGTGCAGTGTGTGGCTGTAGAGTCATGTTTGTTGTTGTTGTTTGTTGTTGTTTTTGGGACTGTATCCCGTGAGCAGTGTGTGGCTGTAGAGTCATGTTTGTTGTTGTTGTTGTTTGGGACTGTATCCCGTGTGCAGTGTGTGGCTGTAGAGTCATGTTTGTTGTTGTTGTTTGGGACTGTATCCCGTGTGCAGTGTGTGGCTGTAGAGTCATGTTTGTTGTTGTTTGTTGTTGTTGTTTGGGACTGTATCCCGTGAGCAGTGTGTGGCTGTAGAGTCATGTTTTTGTTGTTGTTGTTGTTGTTGTTTGGGACTGTATCCCGTGTGCAGTGTGTGGCTGTAGAGTCGTGTTTGTTGTTGTTGTTGTTGTTTGGGACTGTATCCCGTGTGCAGTGTGTGGCTGTAGAGTCATGTTTTTGTTGTTGTTTGTTGTTGTTGTTTGGGACTGTATCCCGTGTGCAGTGTGTGGCTGTAGAGTCATGTTTGTTGTTGTTGTTTGTTGTTGTTGTTTGGGACTGTATCCCGTGTGCAGTGTGTGGCTGTAGAGTCGTGTTGTTGTTGTTGTTGTTGTTGTTGTTTGGGACTGTATCCCGTGAGCAGTGTGTGGCTGTAGAGTCATGTTTTTGTTGTTGTTTGTTGTTGTTGTTTGGGACTGTATCCCTGTGTGCAGTGTGTGGCTGTAGAGTCATGTTTGTTGTTGTTTGTTGTTGTTGTTGTTGTTGTTTGGGACTGTATCCCGTGAGCAGTGTGTGGCTGTAGAGTCATGTTTGTTGTTGTTGTTTGTTGTTGTTGTTTGGGACTGTATCCCGTGAGCAGTGTGTGGCTGTAGAGTCATGTTTGTTGTTGTTGTTTGTTGTTGTTTGGGACTGTATCCCGTGTGCAGTGTGTGGCTGTAGAGTCATGTTTGTTGTTGTTTTTGTTGTTTGTTGTTGTTGTTTGGGACTGTATCCCGTGTGCAGTGTGTGGCTGTAGAGTCATGTTTGTTGTTGTTTGTTGTTGTTGTTTGGGACTGTTTCCCGTGAGCAGTGTGTGGCTGTTTGGGACTGTATCCCGTGTGTGCAGTGTGTGGCTGTAGAGTCATGTTTGTTGTTGTTGTTTGTTGTTGTTGTTTGGGACTGTATCCCGTGAGCAGTGTGTGGCTGTAGAGTCATGTTTGTTGTTGTTGTTTGTTGTTGTTGTTTGGGACTGTATCCCGTGAGCAGTGTGTGGCTGTTCAGTCATGATCCAGTGTTTCTGACTCACCATCAGGCACACAAACACACACACACACACACAGGTCTAGTGAACACACAGCTAAAGACCTGACGGGGTGAGTGAAACGCTCTTATTAATCAGAATCCGTAATGATTAAACAATCACACTAGAAGAACACGTGTAGAATATGAGAAAACCTCACAAACCTCTTCCTTCCTCAGTTCCTTACTTCCTCCCTCCCTCCCTCCCTTCTTCCCTTTCCTTATTTCATCCCTTCTTTCCTTTCTTCCTCCCTTCATTCCACTATTCCTACCTTCTTTTCTTCCTTCCTTCCACCCTTTCATCCCTTAGTCCATCTGTCCTCCCTTCCTTCATCCCTTCTTTCCTCCCTCCCTCCCTTTTCCTCCCTTCCTTCTTTCCTCCCTCCCTTGTTTCCTTCCTTCCTCCCTTCTTTTCTTCCTTCTACCCTTCCGCCATCTGTCCTCCCTCCCTCGCTCGCTTCTTTCCTTCATCCCTTCTTTAATTCTTCCCCTTCCTTACTCCCTTCTTTTCTTCCTTCCACCCTTTCGTCCCTCTGTCCATCTGTTCTCCCTCTCTCCTTTCATTCTACCCTTCCGCCATCTGTCCTCCCTCCTCGCGTCTTTCCTTACTCCCTTCTTTCCTCCCTCCTTCCACCCTTCCACCCTTGCGTCCATCTGTCCTTCCTCCCTAGCTTCTTTCCTTTATCCCTTATTTCTATCCTTCCTCCCTCCCCTTCCTTTCTTCCGCCATTCTTTCCTTCATCCCTTCTTTCATCCCTTCCTTCCTCCCTCCCTTCTTTCATTCCTTCCTTCATCCCTTCTTTCCTCCCTCCCTTCTTTCCTTCCTCCCTCCTTTTCCTTCTTTCTTTCCTTCATCCCTTCTTTCCTTCCTCCCTCCTTTCCTTCCACCCTTCTGTCCATCTGTCCTCCCTCCCTAGCTTCTTTCCTTTATCCCTTCTATCTATCCTTCCTCCCTCCCCTTCCTTTCTTCCACCATTCTATCCTTTCTTTTTGGGAATGGTCCAAGCACTGACTCGATACAGATTTCTGAGTGTATTTTGCACAATATGGATGAATAATGCCATCCAGGGATGAAATGTCTTTATTGATCTGTGCTCTAAGCCCGTGAGGCTTATTTCTTTCTCCTGATGAATATGACCCATGGCTGGGATATGTTTGACCGGTTTGTGCGCTTCTCCCGACTGCACGAGTCATTTCTTGCCTACCTTCAGTCGCCTGCGGTTGGTCCGCACGTACCAGTTGGTGAGCATATCCACGAACTTGACAAGTTTGGGAACCACCGTATAGAGTCTGTAGGCTGGAAACACAGGCACACAGGTCTATTTCAGGCTGTCCTTGATGACAAATCCCTTCACATGCAGGAGTTACTCAGATGCTCACCTCCCATCTCATCTCTGAAGAACTGGATGAGCGACTGGGTGAACGACTGGATCCACTTGTCCATGATGTTCTCGCTCACGCTGGCTGTCCTCTCGTTGTACAGGAACTCAATGGCCTCTTCCTAGCGAAAAACATGGCCCAGCCAGATGCTTAGACACAGTAAGCAGTTTGAGCTTGACAAATTTAAGCTTGGGAAACTTCTCGACAGATGAACCCCGTGAGCCTTCACTTCAAGTTCTTTTTCTGATTTGTTAGAATCATTTTAAAATGTAAAACTTTCAAAATATGAATTTTACAACCCCTTCGAATGTGTATGTTATACTCACCGAGGCTGCATTTATTTGATCAATTTAAAATAACTATTTTCTATGTGAATATACACTGACCAGGCATAACATTATGACCAGGTGAATAACACTGATGATCTCTTCCTCACGGCTCCTGTTAGTGGGTGCGATATATTGGGTAGCAAGTGAACATTTTGTCCTCAAAGTTGATGTGTTAGAAGCAGGAAAAATGGGCAAGCGTAAAGATTTGAGCGAGTTTGACAAGGGCCAGATTGTGATGGCTAGACGACTGGGTCAGAGCATCTCCAAAACTGCAGCTCTTGTGGGGTGTTCCCGGTCTGCAGTGGTCAGGATCTATCAAAAGTGCTCCAAGGAAGGAACAGTGGAGAACCGGCCACAGGGTCATGGGCGGCCCAGGCTCATTGATGCACGCCGGGAGTGCAGGTGTGATGCTTATCATAATGCCTGATCAGTGTAATTCCAAAAATATAAATAAACAAATAAACTAAACTTTAGAATGGAAAACAGGATTGTAAGATTTGCTTGTGTCCCCCGCTGTTCCTGCCACAAAAAAACAAACTTAAGTAAAAGTGTTGACGGAGCAAAGCCTTGGAGTTGAAGAGCCTCTGCGCTCACATCACACACCTTCTGCAGTCTCTGGACGTTCTGCACCAGGAAGCGGTAGGCGTTGTACCAGGGCAGGAAGACGTCTTTGAGCACGTCTCGCACTCCCTCTTCTTTGAAGCGCAGGTTCTCGGCACGGACTACGGGGGAGTTGATCAGATACAGTCTGGAGGGACAGAAACGGATGAAATGAGAACTGAGGGAGCACGAGGAAGAGCCTCTCTTTACTCAGGAGCGGTCAGAGATGTTGGTGCTCTGACCACATTAACACATGATGGACAATTATGAAATTATGCACTGACAACAGAATGTCTCAGTGTTCACAAACTCAACCATCATGAACTAAACACACACACACACACACACACAGATTGTGAGGTCAGACATGAGCTCATCCGTGTAGTAGTGTGTGGTCAGTGTGCATGTGAGTGTGTGCGTGTGTATGTGAGTGAGAGTGTGTGTGCATGAGAGTGTGTCTGTGTGTGGTAGTATGCAAGTGAGAGTGTGTGTGAGTGAGAGGGTGTGTGTGGTTGTGTGTGAGAGCATGTGCAAGATTGAGTGTGTGTGTGGAAGTGTGTGTGCGAGTGTGAGTATGTGTGTGTGAGGGTATGTGTGGTTGTGTGTGCGTGTGTGTGAGAGCATGTACGAGTGTGAGCGTGTGTGTGAGTATGTGTGCGTGGTAGTGTGTGTGTATGTGGTAGTGTATATGTGTTTGAGTGTGTGTGTGGTAGTGTGTGTGTGTGTGTACATGTGTTTGAGTGTGCGTGTGGTAGTGGGAGTGTGTGTGTGTGTGTGGTAGTGTACATGTGTTTGAGTGTGCGTGTGGTAGTGGGAGTGTGTGTGTGTGTGTGTGTGTGTGTGTGTGTGTGGTAGTGTACATGTGTTTGAGTGTGCGTGTGGTAGTGGGAGTGTGTGTGGTAGTGTGTGTGTGTGTGTGTGTGTGTGTGTGTGTGTGTGTGTGTGTGTGTGTGTGTGTGAGCGTGTGATTGTGTATGTGTGTGGTAGTGTACATTTGTTTTTGTGCGTGTGGTAGTGGGAGTGTGTGTGTGTGTGTGTGTGTGTGGTAGTGTACATGTGTTTGAGTGTGCGTGTGGTAGTGGGAGTGTGTGTGGTAGTGTGTGTGTGTGTGTGTGTGTGTGTGTGTGTGTGTGTGTGTGTGTGAGCGTGTGATTGTGTGATTGTGTATGTGTGTGTGTGTGTGTGTGTGTGTGTGTGTGTGTGTGTGTGTGTGTGTGTGTGTGTGTGTGTGTGTGTGTGTGTGTGTGTGTGTGTGTGATTGTGTATGTGTGTGTGGTGTTGTGTGTGTGTGTGTGTGTGGTAGTGTACATGTGTTTGAGTGTGCGTGTGTGTGTGTGTGTGTGTGTGTGTGTGTGTGTGTGTGTGTGTGTGTGTGTGTGTGTGTGTGTGTGTGTGTGTGTGTGTGTGTGTGTGTGTGTGTGTGTGTGTGTGTGGTAGTGTACATGTGTTTGAGTGTGCGTGTGGTAGTGGGAGCGTGTGATTGTGCATGTGTGTGTGTTTGTAAGCGTGTGTGTGAGCATGTGAGTGTTTGAGGTAATATGTGTGTGGTAGCGTGTAAGCATGTTAGCGTGTGTGTGTGTGTGTGTGTGTGTGTGTGTGAGTGACATTGGTATTACAATGTAAACATGGTATATGAGGACACTTCCTGTTGATTAAATCTACATCAACATCAAAATAATATAAAATATACTGTAAATATTCAATATATCACACATCCCTAACACACAATAAACAAAAATCAAACTCACCAGATTTAAAAGGCATTATCACATCATCATTCGAGTTTAGTGTGCACTGCCCCATAAGGATGGATATAAATATGTTTATTACCCATATGGTCATGTCTCAACTGTGCTTCAGGGGAATTTAAAATGGTTCACATATTAATATTTGGGGATACTGTGAAAAAGGCAAAACTAAATGCATGTTCATTTTGGAGGTCACTTGCGTGTGTGTGTACGAAGCATCAGTGTGTTTCTCTCACCGGAGCGCGTCGGCGCCGTAGTTCTGCACAATCAGACCAGGGTCGGGGTAATTCTTCTTACGCTTGCTCATCTTCTGTCCATCACTGCACACAGAACACACACGTTTCCAGGCCACTGGGTCATTAACACTAGTACTGTATTTCTGCCTGAGGGCGGAGCCTGACAGGCTGTGTGTGTGTGTGTGTGTGTGTGTGTGTGTGTGTGTGTGTGTGTTACCTCGCGAGAACCAGGCCGTTGACGATCACGTTCTTGAATGGTGGTTTCCCAAACAGAGCAGTGGAGAGCACGAGTAACGTGTAGAACCTGCAGCAGAGGAACACAAGCGTTACTGAACTCACTCGAGCCAGTCTAAACGTGTTCCACCAACAGAGGGACAATCAACCTGTGTTTCTCAGTGACTGCAGTGCTGCATCACATCTCAATCAAACTGTGTGTGAGGGAGTCAGAGTGTGTGCGCATGTGTGAGAGTGTGTGTGTGTGTGTGTGTGATAGTCGTTAGAATGTGTTTGTGTGTGAGAGTGTTTGTGTGTGCATGTGTGAGCGTGTTTGTGTGTGTGTGTGTGTGTATGTGTGTGTGTGTGTTTGTGTGTGTGTGTGTGTGTGTGAGTGAGTAATTATGTGTGAGAGAGAGAGTTTGTGTGAGTGTGTGTGTTTGCTTGTGACAAGTAATTGTGTGTGTGTGTGTGTGTGTGTGTGTGTGTGTGTGTGTGTGTGTGTGTGTGTGTGTGTGTGTGTGTGTGTGTGCGTGTGAGTAATTATGTGTGTGAGTGTTTTTGCGTGTGAGTGAGTGTGTGTTAGAGAGTGAGTGTGTCAATAAGTGTGTTAGAGAGTGAGCATGTGTGTGTTTGAGTGAGTGTGTGTGTATGAGTTTTTGCGTATGAGTGTGAGTGTTTGTGTGAGTGTGTATGAGAGAGTGTGTGTGCATATGTGGTAGTGTGAGAGCGTGTGAGTGTTTGTGTGCATTTGTGTGTGTGTTTGTGTGTGAGAGTAATTATGTGTTTGTGTGAGAGTGTGTGTGTGTGGGCATGTTTTTGTGAAATATCAGGACACAAATGTGTATAATGACATGGGTATGACACAGGTATTACAAAAAGAGGGTGAAATATGAGGACGTTCCCCATGTCCTCACTTTTCAAAATGCTTATAAATCACACAGGATGAGGTTTTTTCACAGAAAGTAAACTGTGCAGTCTCCTGTGATGGGTAGAGTGAGTGTGTGTGTGTGTGTGTGTGGACTGGTAATCCCACGGTATGGGGGACAAAATGTCCCCACAAAGATGGCAATATCCGAAATCCTTGTCCTTGTGGGGACATTTTCTGGTCCCCATGAGGAAAACATCTTATAAATCACACTAAGTGATGTTTTTGAAAATGTAAAAATGCAGCATGTCTCCTGTGATGGGTAGGTTTAGGGGCAGGGGCAGTGTGTGTGTGTGTGTGTGTGTGTGTGTGTGTGTGTGTGTGTGTGTGTGTGTGTGTGTGTGTGTGTGTGTGTGTGTGTGTGTGTGTGGGGTAGGTTTATGGGCAGGGGCAGTGTAGGGGATATAATATACGGTTTGTACAATATAAAATGCATTACGCCTATGGAATGTCCCCATAAACATGGAAACACACCGTGTGTGTGTGTGTGTGTGTGTGTGTGTGTGTGTGTGTGTGTGTGTGTGTGTGTGTGTGTGTGTGTGTGTGTGTGTGTGTGAGGGTTATCACAAACTAAAACTACTAAAATAAAATAATCACATTAAATTGCTAAAAAATGCAAATAATATTAACATGAAAATAAAAATTAAAGCTAATTCAAAATATTAACAAAACTAAAATAACACTATATTATACACACTGGCTTTTTCATCAGCCATCCTGATATCGTCCCTCAAATAAACCACCATTCGAGTGACATGTGACCCAGCATGGACACGCGTGACCGTCATGTCAGTTCACATTCATGTGTTCATGTCTTTAATTTTGAAGCTCATGTTTATTGGTGTATGTATTATATCTATTGATCTGAGCAGTCACAGAGGGCTCCTCACCATCCTCTGGTCTGGTCGATGCCCTCAGCGATGAAATCGGCCGGGAAGGCATCCTCAAACTCACGCCTGTTCTCAAACGGGTAGTGCACCTGTGCATAGGGCATACTGCCGCTCTCGAACCAGCAGTCAAAGACCTCCAGGACCCTCCTGAGCCGGCCCTTCCCACAGCGAGACGGGATGGTCAGACTGTCAATGCTGCCGAACACACACACACACATCAACACCGGACTGATCTACACAGGTAAAGCTCAGCAGAAACAGTGCATCAGGTGTGTTTGTGTCTCACCTTTCCCTGTGAAGATCAGACACTTTAGTTCCTGTCAGCTCCTCCAGCTCAGCCATGGATCCCACACACACCACCTAAACACAAACACACACTTTTGACCACTAGTGTGCATATTATTTAGTGCGGTCCATCGAAAAATTTGAATTGCAAATTTTCCTGTAATTAATCAAGATTATTCTAAAAATTTTATACAGAGGTAATTTCATATTTAATCTCCGAATGAATGTAGAAACATAAAAAAAATAACCTATACACCGATCAGGCATAACATTATGACCACTGACCGGTGAAGTGAATAACACTGATTATCTCTTCATCACGGCTCCTGTTAGTGGGTGGGATATATTAGGCAGCAAGTGAACATTTTGTCCTCAAAGTTGATGTGTTAGAAGCAGGAAAAATGGATTTGAGCGAGTTTGACAAGGGCCAGATTGTGATGGCTAGACGACTGGGTCAGAGCATCTCCAAAACTGCAGCTCTTGTGGGGTGTTCCCGGTCTGCAGTGGTCAGGATCTGTTAAGGATGCACCAAATCCAGATTTTTGGGGTTTGGCCGAATACAGAGTCCACTGGTTAAGATTCGTCCGAAACCGAATACCGAATCCTACTCCCATCCTCAGTCCAATATCACAGTAAACACATTGATGAAGTAAACAACGTCCACAGCAGTATATGCTATTGACCATTTAACCGTTAACCGAAGTAAGAACTTTGACCGAATCTTTAACGCTTTTTTGTTTGGGTTTTGAGAAATATGCTGTATAGTGTTATTTGTTCACTCACAGAGCGCGTCGACATGTGCAACCACAAACCAGATATATCTCACAAAATGAAACAATGGAAAAGCTTACTGTGTGGGACCATTTCGAAAGAAAAATACCGCAGTAGTACAAGCTCCTGACTGGTGAAAAGCAAATGAAAGGAGCTTCCCGAGGCTGGCCACTCTAGCGAGGCATTATCTCTGTATTCCCGGGACATCAGTGCCATCTGAAGCCTTGTTTAAGGCTTTTAATAGTGTGGTTTTGGTCAAGTTTACTAAAGTAAACATTTTCGCGTATGTTCTTCTCACCGCTGTTTCCTGATGGTTTATAGAAAAATTACACTGAGTCGTCCTCTGTCGTTTAAAAAAACGATTCCGGTTCTTCAAAGCTTCAAACGGATTCAGTGTATTTTCGTTTTGTCATCTTAATTTGGTAATTTTTTAAGTGAAAAATATTTAGTGTAGGCCTGTTTATTTTATTTATATTTTATCTGATCTGTATGCGGCTGTTTGCACAGTAAAATAAAATGCATTTTGGCTGCTGTCAGTAGATTCCCTAATGCACAACTCGTATTCTCGTATACGCAAATGTTTGAACAGCGACTGTTGTTTAGGTCCTCGCCACCATGAGACAAATCGGCATTGCAAATTGAATATGTAGCTCGACTTGAATCGCCTTCTTTTGACTTAAAAGTACTACCACGTTTCATTTTCACTTTCAACGGCGGCATTATTACGTTCGACCAGCAGAGCGCGTGTAGTGCAAGCCTAGGGTCAAAAATCCCAAAATTCGGCTGAAACCGAACCCAAATCCTGGGTTCGGTGCATCCCTAGTATCTATCTAAAGTGCTCCAAGGAAGGAACAGAGGTGAACCGGCGACAGGGTCACGGGCGGCCCAGGCTCATAGATGCACGCGGGGAGCGAAGGATAATGCACCTGCCAAAAAGCACAAATGCTTCAGGAATGGTTTTAGGAGCACAACAACGAGTTTGAGGTGTTGACTTGCCCTGCAAATTCCCCAGATCTCAATCCAATCGAGCATCTGTGGGATGTGCTGAACAAACAAGTCCGATCCATGGAGGACCCACCTCGCAACTTGCAGGACTTAAAGGATCTGATGCTAACAACTTGGTGCCAGATACCACAGACAGGAGATTCACACTAATATCACAATGCGTTCTCTTTTGTGTTTTATCGTTCTTTGAATGGTTTAAATGCATTTGCTTGAATAAGAGCATGATCATATATAGAGGGTATGCACGTGATGTATGCATGTGATGGCCACGCCCACCGAGTGGCAAAAAGACTGAGTGCGCAAGTTTCATGCGAACTTCACACCGGTCAAAAACCAGGACAACCTTGATTTTCACCAGGTGGGCAGTGAAGTTTACCATAAAGTGTGTTAGTAAAAGTGAGCGGCGAGGTTGGACGCTGTCCCCGTTTCCCGCTGGTCTCAGGTAGCGTGGCCCAGATACGGCCGCCTCGGCAGAGAGCAGGAGAGCTGCGCTTTCTGGCCCCGCTCCGCTCGGGAATCCGCGGCACTCCAGAGGCTCGCTCTGGGAAACAACTCATTATGCTATTTTCAGGAAGCAGGTCGCTGTCCTTCTTTTCGAATAGCTCGTTTCAGCAGTCAAAGATGCCAACAACCTAATTCTGACTTTCCACAAGTTGAGCTTTTAAGAAACACGCTAATAAGAGCACTCATGAATGTTTAAGACGGTCATCCTTCTAAGATTAAAATAAAGGAGGCAAATAGTTGATGGCTAATCAGCAGCGCACGCCCTAAGACTTCACAGAGCTTTTAGCAGATACAGCTAACAGGAATTAACACTGGAGGAACATTCATGATGATATCAAATTAAAGGTGCAGTGTGTAGTATTTATGAGGGTCTATTGACAGGAACGCAATATAATATACATAACAGTTTTCAGTGGAGTATAAAGAATTAAATCATAAATCCTGAGCATAAATCCTGTTTGCGTGTGTGTCTGTGTGTGTGTGTGTGTGTGTGTGTGTGTGTGTGTGTGTGTGTGTGTGTGTGTGTGTGTGTGTGTGTGTGGCTGCATTAATGCGTTAAATGAGCCTGGGCCGCCCATGACCCTGTGGCCGGTTCTCCACTGTTCCTTCCTTGGAGCACTTTTGATAGATCCTGACCACTGCAGACCGGGAACACCCCACAAGAGCTGCAGTTTTGGAGATGCTCTGACCCAGTCGTCTAGCCATCACAATTTGGCCCTTGTCAAACTCGCTCAAATCCTTACGCTTGCCCATTTTTCCTGCTTCTAACACATCAACTCTGAGGACAAAATGTTCACTTGCTGCCTAATATATCCCACCCACTAACAGGAGCCGTGATGAAGAGATCATCAGTGTTATTGGTCATAATGTTATGCCTGATCGGTATATTATATTTAAATATTTCAAATTTTTGATTAGTTTAGTTTTTTCAGCTAATATTTACATTACAATTTATTTCAGCTTTACTTAAATTAACTTGATTAGTTTTAACAGGATATATTTACTGTGATCTTTCTTACGTTACACATTTTGAACCATTTCGAGCAAATATATGATGAAGGTATGAAATATCACTCGAAGTTTGAAAAATGAAGATTTTCAAAGTGCTCAAAGTGCATCACTGACCTCTTCATAGTCATCACTGACCCACAGAGGGATGGGCGTGCCCCAGTAGCGGTTTCGGGAGATCGCCCAGTCTCGAGCGTCCCTCAGCCAGTTGCCAAAACGCTTCTCCTTGACAAACTCAGGAACCCTGGAAACAAAGACATAGAGAAACGCCACTTCACTACATTCAGAGTTTAGTGCACAAATACCCGATTCGCACTGCACCGACAGACACTGAACAACTGCAACAGACACTGTTGAGTTTTGTCGAATCAGTGTTACCTCCGTCGATTATGCTAATAACTTTTGAACCGTAAGGGTTAGAAACCAAATTATTTTGTCCTCTGATTCTGTGGCTCAAGCTGGTTTTATTGAAACCTATGATCAAATTTTCAGTAGTGGCAAATTTCCCGCCAAAAATCCTACTTTTCAAGCTCCTCCTAGACGGCTTATCCAATTTGCGTGAAAATCGAACCAGATGATCTTCGGGCAATGTCAACAAAAAGTTATGGAATTCAAGTCGATTCATCAAAGTGTGTTTGAACAACACGCAAACAAATGTTTACGTAGCTCTCAAACATAGACTTCAGGCTGTATCTCAGGAGCGATTTATCGTATTCGGACCAAACTTGGTACACATCATCAAAAGCTTGACCTGAGGCTACATGCTACATTTCGGCACAGCGCCACCTACTGGTGCAGGGATACAAAAAATATATATTTTTGCTTATAACTCAAAACGGTTAGCCCAAAAATCATAAAAGTGGCCTTGTTGAATTTGGGGCACGAGTCGAGTGATATCCAATTTTTACATGTCGGCCATTTTTAATTTAGTTGTAAAATGCTGTATTTTATGAACGCATGAACGTATAGTAACAAAACTTGGTATGGGTCATCGACACAATGTCCTGAAAGAGTCTGAGAAGTTTTGGACCAGCACCACCTAGTGGTCAAATAGTTGTTTACATGTTTATAACTTTGCATCTGGTTGACTTATTTTCACAGGAGTCATCTCCTTAGATTCCTGAATCCTTGCCGAGTCCAACGATACCAAACATGCTAGGTTTCGCCTTATGTTTTGTGCAACATAATATAGCACTTAAACAACTTTTGTGTATATCTTTGAAACCGTTAGTCCGATAGAGATGAAACCACCGTAGGAAAATCGGAATGAGAGCGGGTTTACAAAATGGCACGAGCCAAATGCCAAATATTTGATTGTAAGTGCCAAAAAAATGCAATCAAAGTCAGGTGTGGGTAATTTTTTGTGTGTTCATATATATAAATGTCTATAACTCGTAAACTTAATGAGATATTTTCACCAAATTTCACACACTTATGTATGGGGGCACTCTGACGACACACATAAAGAGGTGGAACTGCACCACTTGGTGGTGCTATAATTAAACAAAATATGAAATTGGCTCTATACAACACAATGTATTAATGTGGGGTTTCAACCTTTTTGCTTAAAATTGTCTCCAAATCGTCTTTACTCATTTTCACAGTTGGTCTGCTTCTAGCTTTCTTTGCCCCGATAATTGCTGCTTGCAGCTATTTTTTAGATTTGTTGTGGTATTAAAACAAGTAGTTCTGATCTACAGAAAGAATAGACACAGATGTGCATCATCTGCATAGCTACGAGAATGATCGTTTCAAAGCTAACACTGCCTGAACGTAACAAAACCAGAACAACAGCGGTCTTAAAACCGAACCTTCTGGGTCTCCACAAGAAATGCCCATTTTGTTTGGAGGATTGAATACCTACAGCAACAACAATGATTAGGGTAAATGTAAAACCATCCTTGAAAAACCTTGCAGGTCTGTGAGTGAGAATTTATGATCGATTACATTAAAAGGTTATATTAGGCCAATTTCTGTAAACAAAAGCGAAACTAATGTATGTAAATGGTTTATGCAAGCTGATTTCATGGCGCACATGCAGGACAGACTCTTTAATTTGTATTATCCTATTTCTTCTTGGAAAAGAAAAACAAATCTAACCACTGAAATAATCCATCCCTTAGTAAAGGAAGGTTAAATGTCCTCCTGGGTATCGTCCGGAGACACAGCACAGAGAGAAGGCTTTCATCAGGACCACTGACTTCATCAATTCTCATCGGGAAGAGGCATTTCTATTTCAGGTCCATCTCAACACCCACTATATCAGTTTAATGATTTTTCTCTTCTCCTATGCTCTCTCATCTATGAAGTAAATGTAGAATTTAAGGGCACTGTGATGGTTGGATGTGCGCAGCTTGTTAATAAGATAACATGCCGCAACTGAGGTTGAATCAGGACAGGTGTGCTAACAAACTTCAGTCTGTATGGCTTCTTGGGGCTGTACGTTCATTTGCACTGGTGCTACAGAGGCTGAAAGTTTTGTAGCACAAGTAGGAAATGTACGTTACATCTCATAAAACCAAGCGGCCACCTCTCTTGAAGCCGATACGGAAGTGACTTAAACTGCAGTTCCTCGACTGGCCAGTTCCTCCAGAAGGAGCAGAATCTCATTGAGCTCATGTTAAAATGCCCAAATTTACAGCAGAAAAAAACTTGTTTACAGACTGGGACAAATTCTAGTTTTGGTCTATACGGCTAATTTTCCCCTTCATGACGACTGTGAGGGGGGTGAGTTTTTTTATAACTCATTCGTTTACATTATATAGAGCCTTAAAGTGCTGCATAATTAAGGGCGTGGCCACTGTGAGTGACAGGTGGATAGCTGTTCATCTGCTGTCTGTTAGTCATCATGTCACCTCAGCTCCGCCCACATCCCGCCTCTTTTCCCATTGCCTGTTATCCGGGAGTGATGCGGGATGGATAGCCTTTGGATAGCCATTTATCCAAGATGGCTGCTAAGAAGGCAACAGCTAGCTCGACTCTACTTTACGCTTCAAAACTGCTCTGCTGAATCCTATGGGTGACGTCACGGACTACGTCCATATTTTTATACAGTCTATGCATAAAACACAAGTAGCACAGTTCATCTGGCAGAAGGACTGATAATGTCTCATGCAAGGCACGCAAAATCCAACTCTTCACAAGAAACATTGTCTTTCTTTGTCCAAAATGGGGGCAAATGGCGTACTAATGCTATTTCATGCATTCTGCCTTAAAGTCTGTTAAAGTCTCCATGAAAATCAAAACTTGACCATTCTTATTTTTTATCTAATAATGATTTGTTTATTATAAATGATTTATCTGTGCACTTCATTAGATCTTTAATCAGAAACGCTACCTTCCCTCCCCCCTCAAAACAACAGGTTCTCTTCCTGTCATGTGCTATGACGTGAGGGCGGGGCTATCTCCGTCTGTCTCGTTTCCTCCATTTTGTTAGCAACGCTCAACTTCCAACTATCCAATTCCCTAAAAACAAAATGAAGTCCCACCCTACATTTTTTCTAATTGCAGAAGCCATTTCACTCGGCTATATATCCCAATGGGGACAATCATGCCAACTTTAAAGAGTTGATTCTCATGATAAACATGACCAAAATTTTGTTGGCCGTATGATGGATCTCCTTCAGGATTCAATATGAGCACTTCTTCCTGGATGAGCACACACAGGACAAATTCATCTTGATAATCTCAGATAACTTTGATAGAAAGAGATGTAATGGATTACAATCAGCCAATCAGCTGCTAGATTTAAGAACACAATTAGATTTAGCTCAACCAATGACCAAGCAATGCTTCATTGTGTTCAGTCTGTGGGGTCAAAGGTCACATTAGCAATTAAAGAACAAACACATGCTCAGCTCAAAGTGTCCGAATCATTTTGGGCACAAATGTTTATTGGTGGTCACTGTGTGAAGAATATATGGATATAATATGTCACAGATTATTTTGCTATCCTCACTTACTATAATGAACTATAGTGTCCGCTAGAGAAACATATCTGTGTCTGAATCATTTTTAAACACACAGTTATGTGAAAAGTCAAATTGCCAGTCAAATTTTCTGGTTATGTGAATGTTAATGATAGCAGCCTTTAAATTAATGCCTGTATAATTAATGATAAACAAACAACAAAAGAAAAGCTTTAATAAGGATTAGGCCTAGTCTATATTTAACTTATACAATTTTATATTTGAGGTATAAGTGGTATTTTTACTTGAACACTTCAATTTTTATCTTTATTCTTTTGTATTTATTTATGCTACTGCTTCAAATGTGTTTATTCATTCTTGTTTTATTACTGACTATTGCAACAAGTTACCTTATAAAACATAAATCTGACCCTGGAGCTCAAAACCGGTCATAAGTCTCACGGGTAAATCTGTGGCAATAGCCAACTATACATTGTATGGTCAAAATTATAGATTTTTCGATTATCAAATCATTAGGATATTAAGATCATGTTCCATGAAGATATTTTGTAAATGTCCTGCCGTAAATATATCAAACATGTATTATTAGTAGTAATATGCATTGCTAAGGACTTCATTTGAACAAATTTAAAGGCGATTTTCTCAATATTTCGATTATTTTGCACCCTCAGATTCCAGATTTTCAAATAGTTGTATCTTGGCTAAATATCGTCCCATCCTAACAAACCATACATCACTGAAAGATTATTTATTCAGCTCTTCAGATTGACCCTTATGACATATTGGTGATATAATTGTAATTTCTTTTAAAAAATATCTATAAAAAAGTTAATGTTTTGTAAGATTTCATTATGTTAATCAACTTTGGTGTTGAGTATTGTGTACTTTTGGTGGAATTTCTATAAACTACTAGATTTTTTTGGTATCGTGACATCCCTGTGCCAAACACCTGCGCTGTGGCCCAACCATCACTGAGCAGCTGCCAGTGTACACTTAAACATCCACATTCAGCCTGTCTCGTCTAGTTATTGTATAGTTATTGTTTCACGCAGGAGGCTGTAGATTATGCGCATACATTAAAGATGACACTTTTGCAAAAAGACTTTTAAATATATCTGCAAGTGTGTCCAAGAAACAGTGGAAAACAAGAGCCAGTGAACACAGCTGTCATGTGCATGTGGCAAATTTCCATTATCTTCATCAAACAACTGCGGAGTTATGAATATATTTCAGTTAGAGTGGCTACAATAGGCAGAATTGGATGAAAATTGGTGCACATCCTCAAAACATCCTCTTTTGAAAGTGTACCAAGTGTCATGCAGACTGAACTTTGTGTTCGGGAGATACAGGCTAATTAGTCAACATGAGTTCTTGGGTCCTTTCTACCAAAAGATCTGACAGACAAAAACTCTTTGAAAAGCTTTTTGCCATGATGGACTGTAGATGAAACCTGAACAAATTTAGTAAGATCAAAAGGATGATTTTGAAAAAGTAGCAGAAAAAAAGGCATTTAACAATGAAACTTACTCAAATGTAGTGTTGTCACGATACCAAAATTATGACTTTGATACGATACCAGACTAAAATACCTCGATACCGATACTAAATCGATACCACGGTCAAAATACCACCCAGTAAAAGTAATTGAATATGACAACAGAACTTATTATTCATAGTTTTTTTTTTTTACTAAAATAGCATGTTCCAGTCCTGGTTTTTGACCATTTCTTCTTATTGCAATCTTTGCTTTTTAAAATAAGCTAAGAATGCAAATTACAAACAATATGACAAAAACTGTGCTTTATTTTTCGGCTATAGGTCTATTTAACAGTCAAGAAACAAATTAAATAATCAAAAAAAAAAATGCTTAGTCTTCACTCAATAAATTAACTATACACCGATTCACATTGAATATATTAAAATTGTTTAGCCAATCATGGGGTGGTTTTCTTTTTTTCATTGTTGTTGATCAACATTAATCACACAGAATTTTAGATCCGGCTTAACACCGATCCAATCACCTCAACTGTACACGTTCACTAAAGACACCCCCGACTGTGTTTACCTGAATACTCACAGGATGTGCATTTTTACATATCGTGCTATATTTTCTCATGCGCGCATGTTTCTGTTGTTTTCTTTGTCATGCGCTGCGCGTGTATATTTAACTCTTCTGCTTCCAATGTTTAGTGAACGGTGGAGAGCTCTGCACACACATCCTGACTCCTGCTGTCACTCATCCACACAAATAAATACAGCTCTTATTAACGTGCGATCCTCCTTAAAGCACCGGTACTAATAAAATTCCATATCGTACCGTTCGTAATAGCAGGATATCGCAATACTTTTCTAGTACCGGTATATCGTGCAACACTACTCAAATGACATTAAAAGCTGCATCTGAGAAACGGACGAGATACTGAATATCAATTGAAATGTATGAGAAAACAGCAAACGCACTTCGATAATGTTTATAGATGCTAGTGGGACTGTACCAGTAGCATTTGCTGTTGTTGTCCAGAAGTTTCTCCACCATGTGCTCCACCCTCACAAACCAGCTGGGCACTGCTTTATAGATCAGCGGCGTGTCCGACCTGCGAATGAAAGGGTTTAACATTAACCGCTTTAAATACTCTCACCTGTGCCAGCTTTATATGGCAGGGCTACCAAACAATAGCAGAAGGTAAAGTAAAAAAGAGCTGGAAGTAAAAAAATAATTTTTATCAGTCATTTTTCTCCATTAAGATACTGTGTTTCACTGATAATGAAAAAAAACTATGTGATTAATCATTTTAAAATATAAACCATTAAAGATATATTTTATTATAAATACAGGATGATAAATTGCTTTGAGTATCATCTAAAACACAAAATAACTTATATTGTATTTAATATAAACAATTAATCACCATGTCATTTGAACCATTGTTGCGATTTAATTATTCAATGCTTCATCAAGTTTTTTTAATGAGGGACTAAAGTACACAGTCTCTCAGTTAATAACTAAAAGGGCATTGGTTTCTATTTTGGGAGCTGTGCAGTGCCTATGATTAGCATACAGTACTGAATTTAGTCTGACCGCTAGCCGAATAGCTTAAAAAGCGACAATTCCAGATATTAGATTGATGCATTCCTAATTTTTACTTGTACCTAACAATTATTTTACAGTAACTAGAATGATTATTGGACTATTCTGGCCAATGCAATGATCAATAAAGAGTTTTTAATCAACTATTTAGCTTTTTCCTAGAGTTTGAGGTTGAATTATGCTAACCAGTGAAGACCGGATGAAAGTTTTGTTGGTTGACCTTTAATGAATGTTGGGCTAAAAGTGAAACAGGCTTCCGTTCTCTGCTGATTTCTACATCATCTATGATAACAGGAACATGTTTGCCCTCTGTGAGACTGCATTAGCATTCTGGATCTCTCCTGATCGACCGTCAATATCTGCTGTGCATTTACACAGACAAACCCCTTCAATATCCATAATGCGACAGGATGGGCAGAGCTCATAAGAGTCAATAGGAGAGTGATTTATTGATGGCGTAAGCGTTGCATGACTTTCCCTTCTTGAGAGGGGTTAATGAGGCTGGAGACGATGCTGTGACCTCTGCCGGTCATGTGAAGTGCTGAAGCAGCAGGGTCGGTATTGAGCACCGTATGCTAATGCTCCCGCTCCATAATGCCCCTCTCTAGAGGCTACGCTATCGATTTAAATCTGCCCCGTCCAGAAGAGGTCACAGAACTGCGAGGTCATCGCCTTTTAGGGACTTAGTTGGTAAGGCTGGGCGATAAAGAAGAAAAACTTTGACAGTAGTCAAGTTCTCTGAGTGATTGATTTGGTCAGCAGAACCAAACAGTTGTTGGGGTCACGTAGATTAAAAAAAGAAAAGGGTGGTTGTCTCCTAGCCTAGAAATCTAGACGCACCCTAGCCTTGCCGCGAGTGTAGTCTAGCAACTCTCGATAGACCTGCGAGCTGGAGAAACCAAACTCTGGTCTGGCCAATCACAGCGTGTGTAGAGTCGGTGGGCGGGCTTAACATAATGATGGCAAAGATGCGGAGGTTCTTGTAAACAAAGAATCTGGCGAACAGCGCTCTTTCGAATCGGCTTTGGCCACGACTCTGGAAGACTTGTTGTTAAGCTTTTCTTTGAGAAAAGAACAAAGAACGGCACTGAAGTCATTCTTAAGAAGGGAAGATTTGTTCGGAGTTTTGCCGACCGGATACGGTGAAAGTTTAATCTATCAACAAGCTCTGCTTCTCCTTCTCCTTTGCTCTGGTTGGTTGTAGCTATCCTACAGGTCCTTCTAAAAAAATTAGCATATTGTGATAAAAGTTCATTATTTTCCATAATCTAATGACAAAAATTAAACTTTCATATATTTTAGATTCATTGCACACCAACTGAAATATTTCAGGTGTTTTATTGTTTTAATACTGATGATTTTGGCATACAGCTCATGAAAACCCAAAATTCCTATCTCAAAAAATTAGCATATCATGAGACGGTTCTCTAAACGAGCTATTAACCTAATCATCTGAATCAACTAATTAACTCTAAACACCTGCAAAAGATTCCTGAGGCTTTTAAAAACTCCCAGCCTGGTTCATTACTCAAAACCGCAATCATGGGTAAGACTGCCGACCTGACTGCTGTCCAGAAGGCCATCATTGACACCCTCAAGCGAGAGGGTAAGACACAGAAAGACATTTCTGAACCAATAGGCTGTTCCCAGAGTGCTGTATCAAGGCACCTCAGTGGGAAGTCTGTGGGAAGGAAAAGTGTGGCAAAAACGCTGCACAACGAGAAGAAGTGACCGGACCCTGAGGAAGATTGTGGAGAAGGACCGATTCCAGACCTTGGGGACCTGGAAGCAGTGGACTGAGTCTGGAGTAGAAACATCCAGAGCCACCGTGCACAGGCGAGTGCAGGAAATGGGCTACAGGTGCCGCATTCCCAGGTCAAGCCACTTTTGAACCAGAAACCGCGGCAGAAGCGCCTGACCTGGGCTACAGAGAAGCAGCACTGGACTGTCGCTCAAATTTGGCATATCATTCGAAATCAAAATCCAGAGTCTGGAGGAAGACTGGGGAGAAGGAAATGCCAAAATGCCTGAAGTCCAGTGTCAAGTACCCACAGTCAGTGATGGTCTGGGGTGCCATGTCAGCTGCTGGTGTTGGTCCACTGTGTTTTATCAAGGGCAGGGTCAATGCAGCTAGCTATCAGGAGATTTTGGAGCACTTCATGCTTCCATCTGCTGAAAAGCTTTATGGAGATGAAGATTTCTGCTTTTTCAGCACGACCTGGCACCTGCTCACAGTGCCAAAACCACTGGTCAATGGTTTACTGACCATGGTATTACTGTGCTCAATTGGCCAGCAACTCTCCTGACCTGAAGCCCATAGAGAATCTGTGGGATATTGTGAAGAGAAAGTTGAGAGACGCAAGACCCAACACTCTGGATGAGCTTAAGGCCGCTATCGAAGCATCCTGGGCCTCCATAACACCTCAGCAGTGCCACAGGCTGATCGCCTCCATGCCACGCCGCATTGAAGCAGTCATTTCTGCAAAAGGATTCCCCACCAAGTATTGAGTGCATAACTGAACATAATTATTTGAAGGTTTACTTTTTTTGTATTAAAAACACTTTTCTTTTATTGGTCGGATGAAATATGCTAATTTTTTTAGATTTATATAAATTAATGATTTATACACTTTTGATACGTTTCTGTGCTCCTGAATTAATGAAAGCGCATTAAAGGTGCAGTGTGTAGTATGTATGAGGATCTATTGATGGAAATGCAATATAATATACATAACTATGTTTTCAGTGGAGTATAAAGACCTTACATAATAAACCGTTATGTTTTTATTACCTTAGAATGAGCCGTTTCTATCGACACACACCGCGCGTCCCCTTACAGTGAAGACGCCATTTTGCAGTCATATTTCTACGGTAGCCCTAAAGGGACAAACTTCTCTACAGAGCGCTAGCTACTCTCTGCTGTCTCAGACGACATCTGTGTCCTGTGTCAGCCACCGTAGCTTCTCTATTCAAAAGGGAGGGGTGAGCGGTGGCTGATTGCAATTCACAACCTCACCACTAGATGCCGCTAAAATTTACACACTGGGAATCACAAATATTAGCTGAATTACGATGAATGAAAGTGCCTCATGCATATGCACTGACCTCCAGCAGAAAGGGTAGCTGTGCTTGAAAGAGCTGGAGTTCACCAGACGCCCATTCTCCTTCAGCCACTTGATGATGTTCTTGTCTGCATCCTGAAAGCATTGAGGACAGAACAAAGTCTTAGAGTATGCAGAAGATAAAACCAGACAAAGTGTGACAATTAAAGAATAAGCTGCAGCGCTGGCGTTGAGCCCTTCTGCAGACACAGGCCTCGCTTTATGGCTTTATCTGCAGCAGGGCTCAACGCCAGCGCTGGAGCTGTACAGGCGTTTGGACTCTTTGAGCCCGATCACATCCCAGCTCCTGCACGTTTCAATGACTGCCTTTCAACAAAACTCATATTAATTCATTTTAATGGAAACATGTCCAGTGTGTCCTTGTAGCAGAGCGCGGTTGAATTGACTTCCTGTCTCATGCATAATCGATTTTAGGAGCCTTTTCTTAACCTGTGAGGCCTTTTGAAGGGTATCTGTATTCCTCTTGGAGAAAACTTTAACCTGTGAGGTCCTACATGAAACCTCACCAGTGTTTACAAGACTCACAACTCGTTTATCATCACCAGGAATGGCCTTCATTCACCTGGCAGATTCAATGAAGGCTTCATGTTGAATTCCCATGACCATTTTTAAACACAATAGAAGCACAAGTCCTGAGATAAATGCATTTAGCATGTCAACTAGCATTATGTATTTGTAATTTTATAAAGTAAACTATATCCATCCAGCTCAACCGTTCAACCCTGTTATCAAAGTTAGCTATAGAACACAAGATGAATATAAAATAGATGAATATGACATGACAAATTGAGATTTTGGATTGGATTGAGATCTGGGGAATGTAGAGGCCAAGTCAACACCTCAAACCACTCCTGGAGCATTTGTGCTTTGTGTCAGGAGCATTATCCTGCTGGAAGAGCCGCAGCCACCAGGGAATACCGTTTCCATGAAAGGCTGTACATGGTCTCAGCAATGCTTAGGTAGGTGGGACGTGTCAAAGGAACATCCACATGGATGGCCGGACCCAAGGTTTCCCAGCAGAACATTGCCCAAAGCATCACCTCCGCCGGCTCGCCTTCTTCCCATAGTGCATCCTGGGGCCATGTGTTCCCCAGGTAAGCCACACACACACCCGGCCATCCACGTGATGTAAAAGAACACGTGATCATCAGACCAGGCCACCTTCTTCCATTGCTCCGTGGTCCAGTTCTGATGCTCACGTGCCACTGTTGGTGCTTTCGGCGGGGTCAGGGGTCAGCATGGGCACCCTGACTGGTCAGCGGCTATGCCGCCCCATACACAACAAACTGCGATGCTCTGTGTATTCTGACACCTTTCTATCAGAACCAGCATTAACTTCTTGAGCAGTTTGAGCTCCAGTAGCTCGTCTGTTTGATCGGACCACACGGGCCAGCCTTCGCTCCCCACGTGCATCAATGAGCCTGAGCCGCCCATGACCCTGTGGCCGGTTCTCCGCTGTTCCTTCCTTGGAGCACTTTTGATAGATCCTGACCACTGCAGACCAGGAACACCCCACAAGAGCTGCAGTTTTGGAGATGCTCTGACCCAGTCGTCTAGCCATCACAATCTGGCCCTTGTCAAACTCGCTCAAATCCTTACGCTTGCCCATTTTTCCTGCTTCTAACACATCAACTCTTAGGACAAAATGTTCAGTTGCTGCCTAATATATCCCACCCACTAACAGGAGCCGTGATGAAGAGATCATCAGTGTAACTCACTTCAGCTGTCATAATGTTATGCCTGATCGGTGTATATATATTAAATTTATATACAGTATATGCATATATTATATATACTGTGTGTGTGTGTGTGTGTGCATGTCTGTTTATATAATGTATATATACATAGACACAGACACAAACACACACATATTATATAAACTTAGATGCGATTAATCACAATTAATCGATTTGACAGAACTAATGAAAAACTTAACAGTGGAACAGGCCTGAGAGCTTGCAAGTTAAATCTTTTAATTTTATAATGTTATGCACTTTTGTTAATAACCAAGCTTGTTTTTTGTTTTTAATAAACAATGTAAGATATGATATTGTTGGGTTTATGTTTATTTGTTGCAGCCTATTGTGCTGCTCACTGATATTTTCCTCTGAAATGCCTTTACAATTTGAATTCAATCCCAATTTTGGAAATAATGTTTGAGCCCTGTTGACAGTGCCTGCGTTGACATGAGGGAGTAAAAGATGACAGAACATTCATAGTTATTTCTGGGTGAACTATTGTTTTGCATAACCTACATAAGGTTTTAGACCCGAAAACTGATGGGGTTCAAGTGTTAATTAGCAAACCCACCAGTGATTTGTGCCCTGATTCAATATTTCCGAAGTAAATGTATCAAACTGTCAGGGAGTCCGTCTCTATCGGCTCTAATTCAAAGACACAGCTGGAATGTGTGAGTGCGGTAATGAACGCAAGAGAAACTGACTATAAGTCCCGAAATACAGAGCAGAACTATGCTGAAAGTTATTCTCAAGAAACAGAGCTCAGTTTCTCTGTCAGTCATCTGCCACTGGGCCAAACTCCTGACATCAGCGCTCCCATAGTCCCTCTGTAACCCAATCACACCCGCTGGAGACAAGGAGTTTCCTTAAAGAACATTTTCATTTGTGTGGAGCTCAACTGCCCTTATGAGTGCTGGACTGCACATACAAAACTTCACTGCAGAGACGAGATCGACAGCAGCTCAGCACGACTAGCATTTGTCAAAGTCAGCATGAAACTGAAGCTGCAACCCACTTTACCATTTATTACTGATAAAATTCTGAGGGAAATGGCTATTGACCAAGAAACAAACGGTTATTGATTGGATTGTGAAAAGTGAGCAGTGTATACCAGAATGGAGTCTGATCTGAATGTGACTGACCTACAGCACTGCCTTGCATATGTTCAAACATGCTGATTCATTTAGAAACTAAGCAAGTGATTATTTATGAATAGATCATTGAATCATTCACTTAACCAATTTGTTAACAAAAGCTGATTCATTTAGAAACGAAGCAAGTGATTCTTTATGAATGGATCATTGAATCAATCACCTAACCAATTGGTTTAAAAATGCTGATTCATTTAAAAACGAAGCAACTGATTATTTATGAATGGATCATTGAATCATTCACTTAACCAATTCTTCAAAAAAGCTGATTCATTTAGAAACGAAGCAAGTGATTATTTATGAATAGATCATTGAATCATTCACTTAACCAATTTGTTCACAAAAGCTGATTCATTTAGAAACAAAGCAAGTGATTCTTTATGAATGGATCATTGAATCATTCACTTAACCAATTGGTTTAAAAATGCTGATTCATTTAGAAACGAAGCAAGTGACTCTTTATGAATGGATCATTAAATCATTCACTTAACCAATTGGTTTAAAAATGCTGATTCATTTAAAAACGAAGCAACTGATTATTTATGAATGGATCATTAAATCATTCACTAAACCAGTCTGTTAAAAAATGCTGATTCATTTAGAAACAAAGCAAGTGATTCTTTATGAATGGATCATTGAATCATTCACTTAACAAATTGGTTTAAAAATGCTGATTCATTTAGAAACGAAGCAAGTGACTCTTTATGAATGGATCATTAAATCATTCACTTAACCAATTGGTTTAAAAATGCTGATTCATTTAAAAACGAAGCAACTGATTATTTATGAATGGATCATTAAATCATTCACTAAACCAGTCTGTTCAAAAATGCTGATTCATTTAGAAATGAAGCAAGTGATTATTTATGAATGGATCATTGAACCATTCACTTAACCAATTCGTTCAAACATGCTTTTTCATTTAGAAACGAAGCGAGTGATTCTTTATGAATGGATCATTGAATCATTCACTTAACCAATTCGTTCAAACATGCTGATTCATTTAGAAACGAAGCAAGTGATTCTTTATGAATGGATCATTGAATCATTCACTTAACCAATTCGTTCAAACATGCTTATTCATTTAGAAAGCGAAGCAAGTGATTCTTTATGAATGGATCATTGAATCATTCACTTAACCAATTCGGTTAAACATGCTTATTCATTTAGAAACGAAGCAAGTGATTCTTTATGAATGGATCATTGAATCATTCACTTAACCAATTCGTTCAAACATGCTTATTCATTTAGAAACGAAGCAAGTGATTCTTTATGAATGGATCATTGAATCATTCACTTAACCAATTCGGTTAAACATGCTTATTCATTTAGAAACGAAGCAAGTGATTCTTTATGAATGGATCATTGAATCATTCACTTAACCAATTCGTTCAAACATGCTTATTCATTTAGAAACAAAGCAAGTGATTCTTTATGAATGGATCATTGAATCATTCACTTAACCAATTCGTTCAAACATGCTGATTCATTTAGAAACGAAGCAAGTGATTCTTTATGAATGGATCATTGAATCATTCACTTAACCAATTCGTTCAAACATGCTTATTCATTTAGAAACGAAGCAAGTGATTCTTTATGAATGGATCATTGAATCATTCACTTAACCAATTCGTTCAAACATGCTTATTCATTTAGAAACGAAGCAAGTGATTCTTTATGAATGGATCATTGAACCATTCACTTAACCAATTGGTTCAAAAAATGCTGAATCATTTAGAAACGCTGTGTTGCTCAGAGATGAACAGTTAACAATAGGGCTGGGTATTGACAAATTTCACGATTCAATTTTGATTCACAAGCTTGCGATTTGATTCAGTTCATTTGGATATAAATCAGGTTCAATACATGTTAATTTTTCTCAAAGAAAGCATCTCTCGTAACTAAAGCTGTAATCTATACAGGGAACCCTTTCAGTCGATCCATTACTATAATATTACAGGTTAAATTCAATGACTTATCATTTATATACAAACATTTAAATTGCACATGAGATGCAATCATGTAATTATATGAATAACTTAATGACATTTATGTTTCTACTCCAATTTATTATGAATATAAACATTTAATCACTGGCTGTTAATCTATTTTAGTCCGGCATATCATCAGACAGCAAACAGTGTCTCGTGTTTCGGTAACACTTTAGAGTTTAGGGTCCAATTCTTACTATGAACTAGTTGCTTATTAGCATGCGTATTACTAGGATATTGGCTGTCTATGAAGCACATATTAATGCCTCATTCTGCATCCCTTAATCCTAACCAGTACCTAAACTTAACTACTACCTTACTAACTACTAATAAGCAGTGATTAGGAGTTTAAAGTCATAGTTAATAGTGAGAATTGGACTCTAATCTAAAGTGTGACCCGTGTTTTTTAGAGAAGTGGACATCATCTGTACCTTCACGTACTGACCAGCGAAGTGAGTGACCTCTGAAGTGAACACACCGGATGAGTCCACGGGGCAGATGGGAGCCGAGTCTCTCTGGATGATCTTATAGTCCATGCAGACGCGGTAATCATCCTGTGGACAGAGGAAACTTTCAACACACGGGGACTGTGATTCTGAGAACATGAGCACACAATGAGAGTGTTCCCCGGGATCAATGACAGAACACGCTGAGCTAGCAATGGGAAAAACAAACATCTGTATGACACACAGGAGAAATGAGCCCAACGATATGATCCTGCTCAAAGCCATGAAGAAATAATGTGCAAAACATCCTGAGGACATCAGCCTAAGGTTCTGTTAAACTAACACTGAAGATGTGCGTCACTATCCACGACAAAACACTGAGCACTAGGGCTGGGTGTCGAGTTTGGTACGTTTTAGGCGCCGACCGAGTTGCCTCGATACCATTGAGTATCATAAAATAGACAAGATAACTGCTGCCAAGACCGGCAACAGGAAACATATGAAGCACTTGACAGTGCATGGAATAACTTACAGCTGGGGTAAGTGATATTGCTTTAGAAAAGTGTCTCGGGCCGAGTACCAAAACAAACTTATAGCCAATCAGCAGAAAGGGAGGCATGTCTACTAAGCAGAGAGCGATCAGTGCACGTCATTATAAGCCTGACGTAGTCATGCTCAACTATAGTCAGAATATGAGTCTGATACCACTCCATTGAGCTGTGATTATGGGGTGTTTCAACCCAACCAGGAAAGACCTCAATTGGATAGACCTACAACCAGTGTTGGGTACGTTACTTTAAAAAAGTAATTCGTTATAGTTACTCGTTACTTCTTACAAATAGTAACTGAGTTAGTAACTGAATTACATCATTTTAAAAGTAACTAATTACCAGGGAAAGTAACTACTTACTACTTACGAGTTACTTTTTTTTTCAAAACTTGGATGCCCCAATATTAAATATGTTAAATTAATGAATTAGACATAAAATATAAAACGAAATAGAATAAATTATTATTATAAAACATTGTACATTAATGTTTCTGTGGGACAATGTGAGAGACAACTACTAAATTCAATACATTATTGTAAATATTATCAGTACTGTACTGCTCCTTTGGTAGTGGAGCCGTTTATCTATAACGCCGTTATTCCCATCACTGCCCACAACCAATCAGAGCAACGGAGCGACGCGTAACGTTAGTTGTCAAATGTCAGCAGAACTCAACTGCACTGTGTTGCCAAATCCGTGTTTTTCCCACGGGTGTTTTCCATGTCCGCGGGTTGAAGCGACCCCAATTATGTGATATATTGACCAAGAAATGCGAATTTTAGCAGGCAACCTTGCCAAAATAACATATTTTGCCAACCAAACGGCATTTTTTGGGCGGGTTTTGTTTTAAAAACTTGGAAACCTTGTCTGCACACACGCTGGATTAAGTAACGTTAGAAGAAAAAGATGAGTGTAAACGATCTTTGCCGGTGTTGTAAAAAAAATAATTTAAGGATACACAGAGTACTCACCAACACGATCATCGTTTCTGAGAGAAATAGTGAAGGTGAACGCATATGATGATTTCATTGACAGAAACAGAAACTGAAACTGTTCGGACACAATAACTCCTCAATGAATCAAGTCTAGACTGAACAGCTTGAGCTCAAATGTTGTGGGCGGGGCTGAGTTCGGCTGGCATCCATGCTATGTAATTATCATAGACTGTATAAAAATATGGACATAGTGTCCGTGACGGCATCCATAGGATTCTGGAGTAGCTATCCACCTGTCACTCACAGTGGCCACGCTCTTAATTATGCAGAACTTTAAGGCTTTATATAATGTAAACGAATGAGTTATAAAAAAAACTCACCCCCCTCACAGTCGTCATGAAGGGCAAAATTAGCCGTATAGACCAAAACTAGAGTTTGTCCCAGTCTGTAAACATGTTTTATTCTGCTGTAAAGTTTTAACATGAGCTCAATGAGATTCTGCTCCTTCTGGAGCCGGTCTCTAGTGGCCAGTCGAGGAACTGCAGTTTAAGTCACTTCCGTATCAGCTTCAAGAGAGACCGCGGGAGGAGCCGCTTGGTCATTATTCAAAAAGACACAACACAGGACGGACATTAGCTGAGCGACGACAGAAAGAGATGGAAGATAAAAAACAAAAGTGGAAAAAGTCTGTGGAACAAAAGAAGCCTTACGATCAGGCAAGAAGTAGGACCCGTGTAAATATGGGATCAGCTTTCCAGCGCTGGAGAGAACTCAAGGAGCGAAGAGCTGAGGTTGCTTTATTTCTTCTCGATAGGTGAGTATTGAGTGATTGAGAATGAGCGTCCCCAGCGAGACACCGGTCTCGAGTCGGAGTGAGCTCGGAGGCACATAAGGACGAGCGACACCAGTGAAGGACAAGAGAGGGCCTAAAAAAAGGGGTCTGACCAAACCGCTAACCTACAGTAACAGTGCTTTACAGCACAGATGTTTAAGTGCAGTGTGTCCTTTACTGTATGTTCTGTTTGCTCTCCTATGATGAATCATTTCAGGTCTCTGAGCTCATGTGCATAACACTAGCTCTTGCTGTAGGATTCTTCCATTTTTAGCATCATCCGTTTGTCCTTCTACCTGCAAGAGTTCTGCTGTCTCTGGCACAGATGATGACGATGCTGGTCTGCATCAAACATTCAGCACTGAGATGAGGACCAGGGTTCACGCCGGGGCTTGAGATGATCACAAGCCTTTGGGCCAGACGTGATATGAGTTTCTCCGCAAAGGCTTCTTCCTGCTGCTCTTTTTCATAAACCGCTTTAACTGTGCTTCAAGGTTTATATAATGATCCTAACACTTTCTTCAGCTCCTGACAGGAACTGTTCAAGGACGTCTTGGATCTGCTTTTTGGTTTTCTAACCAATGAAAGTAAATTGAAATGAAAATAAATTTTCCACAGCTGTTTCTCGTATCATGTGAATATGATGATTAAAAAAAAACGTTGTAAGTGCAGTGCGCTTGCAGAGACTCCGCCCACACACTCTTCTGATTGGCTGTTATCTTTGATTGATTTGGTTGTGAGCGCGCTTGCAGAGACTCCGCCCACACACTCTTCTGATTGGCTGTTATCTTTGATTGATTTGGTTGTGAGCGCGCTTGCAGAGAGACTCCGCCCACACACTCTTCTGATTGGCTGTGATTTTAGATCGATTTGGTTGAGTGCAGTGGGCTTGCAGAGACTCCGCCCACACACTCTTCTGATTGGCTGTGAGCGCGCTTAGAGAGAGACTCCGCCCACACACTCTTCTGATTGGCTGTGACTTTGGATTGATTTGGTTGTGAGTGCAGTGGGCTTGCAGAGACTCCGCCCACATGCTCTTCTGATTGGCTGTGATTTTGGATTGATTTGGTTGAGTGCAGTGGGCTTGCAGAGACTCCGCCCACACGCTCTTCTGATTGGCTGTGACTTTGGATTGATTTGGTTGTGAGTGCAGTGGGCTTGCAGAGACTCCGCCCACACGCTCTTCTGATTGGCTGTGACTTTGGATTGATTTGGTTGAGTGCAGTGCGCTTACAGAGAGACTCCACCCACATGCACTTCTGATCGTCACGTCTCGTAGTCGTAATTGCTTGTTGCTGGAATCGCATTGCGTCTGGTACACGGTGTTACCCACAATCCCCTGAAGCACACAATTTAATGCAAGTATGTAGATGTGACTTACAGCTCCAAAGTAAGGGGCCTGATGGACCACTCCTGTACCGTCATCATCACGCACGTAGTTATCAACCACCACAGAGAACGCCCCGCTCTCCTTACACTGAGATGAAACACAAGCATTCGTCAAGATCTCATTTGACAGGTGCAGAGCTTTAAACAGAAAGACTATGAAATGGTCAGTGCAGCGACGCAGAATTACACGCTTTACCTTGATGAAGTACTCAAAAAGAGGCTTGTATTTTTTTCCCTTCAGGTTCTTGCCGGGAAATCTAGAAAACAAAAAAAACAGGTTATCAACACTAAACTACAACATCACAGCGGTTACAGAATTACAGAAATAACTGAAACACAAGGCCATCGCAGCAAAACAATCCTTGACCTTTTCGAATATGAACACTCAAGAGTCTTTGATTGATCAATACAGAAAAACAGGTGGGAATATAATTCAATCTGTTACTCTAGTTGGATTGTGAGTCACTGAAAGTATTGGGACGCCCCTTCAAATCCCAGAGTTCAGGTGTTCAATCCCTTCATGGCCACAGGTGTATAAATCAAGCTCTAGGCATGCAGACGCTTCTACACACATTTGTGAAAGAATGGGTCGCTCTCAGGAGCTCAGTGAACTCAAGCGTGGGACCGGGATAGGTTGCCACCTGTGCAATAAGGCCATTCCTGACATTTCCTCACTACTAAATATTCCACGCTCAACAGTTAGTGGGATTATAACAAAGTGGAAGCGATTGGGAACAACAGCAACTCAGCCACGAAGTGAAATCCCAGAGCGGGGTCAGCGCATGCTGAGGGTCACAGTGCGCAGAAGTCACCAACTTTCTGCAGAGTCAATCGCTCCAGACCTCCAAACTCCTGTGGCCTTCAGATGAGCTCAAGAACAGTGCGGAGAGAGCTTCATGGAATGGGTTTCCATGGCCGAGCAGCTCATCCAAGCCTTACATCACCAAGAGCAATGCAAAGCGTGGGATGCAGTGGGGTAAAGCACGCCGCCACTGGACTCAAGAGAAGTGGAGACGTGTTCTCTGAAAACGGGACTTGCCTGACTGCATTGTGCCAAGTGTAAAGTTTGGTGGAGGGGGGATTATGGGGTGGGGTTGTTTTTCAGGGGTTGGGTTTGGCCCCTTAGTTCCAGTGAAAGGAACTCTTAATGCTTCAACAATTTTATGCTCCCTTCTTTGTGGGAACAGTTTGGGGACGACTCCTTCCTGTCCCAACTCCAGTGCACAAAGCGTCGGTCAATAAAGACATGGATGAGCGAGTTATATGTAATATAGTCCAAGAGTCTTTAATGACACTTTTACGTTGCTTTCTGAAGCAGGAAGGTTCAGTCCTCATTCACAGTAGTTGCATGGAAAAGAGCAACTAGCACAGTCTTCATAATTTCTCCTTTTGTGTTGAAAGAATGCAAAAACCGTCAGATTCAGAACAACAGGGTGGTGAGTCAATTAATGAATTCTTTTAATACAAACATCAAGGAGTGCAGTGAAATTAACTCTACACTTGCTTCTCATTCCAGTCACAGCATCACCTTCTGAAGAACATTAATCAAAAGCAAAGAGATATTAATCAATAATAGCAGTTTGGCTCAGGACTAATCCCACAATACCTTCGCTTACTGTTATCAGCCCACCACACCGCACACTGTTCAGAGAACACACACACACACACACACACTCACAGAATCACACACACACCGCTCAGAGAACACACACTCACAGAATCTCAGAGACACACAAACAGAAATCAAATCTCAAATACACACACAAAACTCACACACTCTCTTTGCTCTCTCTCTCTCTCTCTCTCTCTCTCTCTCTCTCACACACACACACACACACACGCACAAACACATGCGCACAAATCAAATCTCAAATACACTAACAAAACTCACACACTCTCTTTGCTCTCTCTCACACACACACACTCTCTTTGCGCTCTCTCTCTCTCTCTCTCTCTCACACACACACACACACACACTCTCCCTCTCGCTCTCTCACACACTCACACACACACATACGCACAAATCAAATCTCAAATACACACACAAAACTCACACTCTCTTTGCTCTCTCTCTCTCACACACACACACTCTCTTTGCTCTCTCACACACACACACACACACACACACTCTCGCTCTCTCACACACAAATACACTCGTAGTTTGATATACTGTGATTCAGTCTGGCCAAGAGACACATCAGATTAACTATCCTGAAATGAATCAGTTGTCATACAGACTTGCTACTGAAAGTTTGTGCAAAAGATGGGAGTGTCTGTAATCGCATATCCTCCGAGTACGCACTTCTTTTGAACAAGGATGTGAGGTCATCAAGTGGTTGAGAGTCCGTACTAATAAACTCACTTGTCTAGAATGGTGTATTCAGTGTCAGATTTGAAGAGAGCGACGAGTCTGGCCTCCATCATGATGTAAATCTTCTGTGAGCTGTTATCTGAGACACAGAGAGCAATCATGAGACGCATAACAGAACACAGTGATTAAATCATTGGTGATCAGGCAGTGAAAGCTCGCTGCGGGGTAAAGTGTGCCAGGTGGTTCGGGGTAAGATGTGCCAGCTGTGTGGTCACATGGATCAATCACAGGCTTCTCAGTCATTTCAGCAGCATCTCAAAACATGAAACGAAGAATCGAAGCGACCTGAAAAAAGGAGCCACTCTTGATACTACGACACACATACGGAGAGAGAAACAATGCGAGAGCATCAATAAAACATGGCACTTCCCCAGGGCAGGCTGGGAAATGATTGGGCAGAGATGTGGAGCACTGACACACAGACTCCTGACAAGTCATTGGTATTCAGCATGTCTCTCTCATGCAGCAGAAGCAGCGCTGCTGAACCCACGGGGTAACGGCGCCCCCTGTCAGCCGCTGCAGGACACCGCAGCCTCAACACAAACTGGGTCAGGATCTTTAGAGGAGATCCAAAGCCACGCACACGCTAAAAAAGAGCTATTTACAGACTACGCTCTTTATAAATGACCTGCTTTGAGGTTTCTCGTCGACTGCAGCGATGCATCAGGTGAAGGAGGAGTGTGAGCCCGTTAGCACAGCTTCAACTTTTGACTAGATGTTACATCAAACCAGGGCTGGCCCACGGCATAGGCGGAATAGGCAAATGCTAGGGGCGCCACTCATCCACAGGGGCGCCAAAATGAGTGATTTTTCCCGTTTTATTACTGGTACTATTTTGTTAATATTAACTCAAAATATTACCAACAAAAAAGTACGTCCCCTGAATCTTCTCGGCCCGCTGCATCAATCTCCCCCGCCCAGCGAGTGCTTGAAGTGCGTCAGATAGAGAACGCGCGATCAGTTTAACGTATTCAAATGCAAAAATTGATTAAAATGTTCCTTTGTCAAAATGTTCAGGTATTGTTACTTTAACAGCTGCATGAAATACCCACTGTGGTTCATGATTTATTTTCATGAATAGAAAAAAATGTTCAAAAACAAATCACACCCTTTATATATCTATATCAAACAATAGCAATAAAGTAAAATTTGCATATATGGTTCCATATATACACAGATGAACCGTACCTTTGACCTTGACGTAGCTGAAGTCGGGGTTGACGCAGAGGGCCAGGTTGCTGGGCAGGGTCCATGGGGTGGTGGTCCATGCGAGGAAACTCACCGTCTCATCCTCCAGAAGAGGGAAGGTCACGATAACAGACGGATCCTGCACATCCTGTTGAGCAAAGTCAAGCACTTTACGCTTCTGCACCAAAGATCGAGTGATGAGAAGAGAGAATGAGAGAAATCAAGCCTCATATGTTGACCTTGTAATTCTGATGGGCCTCGAAGTTGGACAGAGGTGTGTTGCAGGCAGTGGAGAACGGCATGACCTTCACCCCGCGGTACACCAGACCCTTATCATACAGCTGCTTAAACACCCACCTGAAACACAACAACAACCCTCACGTCACCTAACGCATGTCCAGCTGCTCGCTTCTGTCATCACATCTAATGAGTGTAAAAGCTGAAAACGAAAAGTTGGCTTATCTTATTAATAGATCAACTGTCCTCTAAAAATACAATAAAAATGTTCAAACCACCCAGTCAGATCTCATATTTTAACAGACTGACTGGCTGATTTTACAGCTTTGCTGTAGTCACTCGGACGGTGATTGTGAACAGGAATATTCACAAATTGGTTTAAATGAATTGTTAAAATTAAGTTAAGTTATGAAGTTAAGTTAACGCAAGCTATTATTTCTGTTTACTAATAAGAAATTAAGTTGAGTTAAGTTGAGTTATTAAGTTACATTAAGTTACGTTAAGTTGTTAAGTTACATTAAGCTAACGCAAGCAATTATTTCTGTTTACTAATAAGAAATTAAGTTGAGTTAAGTTGAGTTATTAAGTTACATTAAGTTACGTTAAGTTGTTAAGTTACATTAAGCTAACGCAAGCTATTATTTCTGTTTACTAATAAGAAATTAAGTTACGTTAAGTTAAGTTACGTTACGTTAAGTTAACGCAAGCTATTATTTCTGTTTACTAATAAGAAATTAAGTTAAGTTATGTTAAGTTACGTTAAAAGTTACGTTAAGTTGCATTAAGTTGCGTTAAGTTGCGTTAAGTTAACACAAGCTATTATTTCTGTTTACTAATAAGAAATTAAGTTACGTTAAGTTAAGTTACGTTACGTTAAGTTACGTTAAGTTAACGCAAGCTATTATTTCTGTTTACTAATAAGAAATTAAGTTAAGTTATGTTAAGTTACGTTAAAAGTTACGTTAAGTTGCATTAAGTTGCGTTAAGTTGCTTTAAGTTAACACAAGCTATTATTTCTGTTTACTAATAAGAAATTAAGTTGAGTTAAGTTGAGTTATTAAGTTACGTTAAGTTACGTTACGTTACGTTACATTAAGTTACGTTAAGTTAACGCAAGCTATTATTTCTGTTTACTAATAAGAAATTAAGTTGAGTTACGTTAAGTTACGTTAAGTTGCGTTAAGTTGACGCAAGCTATTATTTCTGTTTACTAATAAGAAATTAAGTTGAGTTAAGTTGAGTTAAATTACGTTAAGTTACGTTACGTTAAGTTAACGCAAGCTATTATTTCTGTTTACTAATAAGAAATTAAGTTGAGTTAAATTACGTTAAGTTACGTTAAGTTACATTACGTTACGTTACGTTAACCCAAGCTATTATTTCTGTTTACTAATAAGAAATTAAGTTGAGTTAAGTTGAGTTATTAAGTTACGTTAAGTTACGTTAAGTTACGTTAAGTTACGTTACGTTAAGTTATGTTAACGCAAGCTATTATTTCTGTTTACTAATAAGAAATTAAGTTGAGTTAAGTTGAGTTATTAAGTTACGTAATTGGCTGACCGCACACTGAATCCAAACAAAAAAGACAGAAGTCTATGAAAATACAACATTTATTTTATCAATTGCATTGTGCAATAAAGTGCAAAGTGCAGGTGAGTTAAAAACAGAGGAGCATGAGCAGCCGTTTCAGCAGATTGCTATCCTCAGTGCTCAAAATGCAACAAACAATCACCCACTGTCTAGAAAGACAAGCAATTCAGAGCCATCAGCTAAATCCAATTATCGACTTCAGACCGCCCTAAAATGTGTGAGAGCACAACTGAGGTATCATTTTCCGACAGTAATTGTTGCAGCGTGGCTTTCATGTCTGACTCCAGTTTGATGATGATTTTCGCGGCTAAAAAGGCAGGGAAGCCGCCGCCTTCTCTTATATTATTGGTGGATGGCATTGGCCACGGGTGGAGCACGTCATTCACTGCACCAGCCACACCAAACAGGAGAGCATAAAGAGACAGGGCAACTAGAACTGAGTTCACAATTAAAACATATATTTAATTCATATAAACAGTATTTTTGTATAGATGGTGTCATAGTGTTATTACGATTGCCGGTCCCGCCCACTCCCGGTAAAAAAAATTCTTCTCCCGTCCCAATCACGTGATTAATAGTGATTTTGTTTCCCATCCAGGGGGACTCCCGCGGGATTCCCGAAAAAATGTCAGCCTCTAGTGTGGACGGGGTCCAAATACCCACAGTTTTTGGCCATTCGGGTCCGAATCCACTTACTTGAGATTTGGATTAGAGGTCTGCATTCCCCCAACCAGATATTTTGCGCCACGGGATTACATTTCCAACTAAAACACGGTAGTGGTCGGTAACTCTGGTGTAATTTGAACGGGAGCAGTCATTCAATATCATGTCCCCGACGTCCTTTCAGAACAGCAAATCTTTGCTTTACTTAATCTTATCGAGCACCCGGTATACAGCCTGCACTCAGGACTGTTATGCACGCACTGCACGTATGGACCAGTTCTTTCTGCATCACGCATTGTTTTTGCGGGGTCTGTGCAGGCAGCATGTGCATAACAGTCCTCAGAGTAGTCTGTAGCCTACCGGTGTAAATATACGGCCCTCAGAAAGAACAGACAGGTTGTTGATCACTGACAGAGCAGAATATGGCAGAGCAAAGTGTGGATGCAGTTTCCTTGAAGGACTGGAAAATGGTCAGTTTACTGCTAAGAAACCCACGTCAGGCAAGTCTGATGAAGCTATGGGAGTCTTTCTCATGTGTCATAGACGCAGATATAATAAAAAAAATACCCTTCGCGCAATATGATAAATGCCTAAAAGTGTTCCCGTTCAGCAGTCAAAATGTTAAATTTATGCAGACTACATTTTTATTTTCTCCATGGAAATTTAGATGTGAAATTCTGGAGATGAGATCTAAATTTAGTGGGATGGTCGGGTCGGGAGGAAAATTATTCTGAGCAGACAGCGGGTGAACAAAGAGTGTATATATATCGGGAACGGGTGGGTGCGGAATATAACCCCAGCGGGAGCGGGACTTAAAAAACAGTCCCGCGCAGACCTCTATTTTTGGATCAATCCAAAGTAGTGTAAATTTCTTTAATGAAAACTATCAGTTAGTGTTGTAGTCAAGACCACCTAAACCGAGACCAAGTCGAGATCAAGACCAGTGTGTGTCGAGACCAAGACAAGACCAAGACTTTGTGGGTTTGAGACCAAGACCAGACCAGCACTCCTTAAATTCATCTAAAAGATTCATATCTTCTGTCTTTGAAATTACTTATATTTAATGAATAAATATAATTAGAAGAGAAAGACACTATAGCGCTGTTACCAATCAAATCACTGACAATAAAATTAATGGCACAGAAGTTGCATCTGAATTGGTACAATTACACCTTCATAAATAATGTTAAGATTAATTTAACATTAAAACATTAACATTATTTAACATTCACAGAATCATTTATTCAACCGATTTGTTCAAAGCAGCTGGTTCATTTAATAACAAATTGTTACCGAATTAGCAAAAACTGTTCAAAATGTAATTTAATTTTAACTTCTTGTTTATTGAACGTTTGTTTAAATCTATATCCTTTGCAAACAGCTTATATTCATGAAAACAGCTCTCTTGCTCTTGTGATATTGCTTAATTATATTCTATGGTTTATATAAAAAAACTAAATTTTTTGGCCATTTATATAAATTTTGGGCATTTTTGAGACAATGCTGCATTGCTTTTGAACCCAGCAGCACAGTAACAAAAGAAATCACATTACAAAGTTATTGATTGCATTTCAAGCAGTATGTTTTACATCAAATCACATTAATGATGTTAAATCAGACAATGCACCAGCAATTTAGTGATATCCTTGCAGTTGTGGTCTTGACTGGTCTTGAGATAAAATCCAGAGTCCTCTATGTCCGAGACCAAGACAAGACCGAGTACAAATGCGGTCGAGACCGAGACAAGACCTAGACCTTCAAAAAATGGTCTTAAGACCGGTCTCAAGACCAAGACCGGTCTCGAGTACTACAACACTACTATCAGTGTAAGGGTAGGTTTAGAGTTGGGGTAGGTGTAGGCGATGATAAAACACAATCTGACAAGTAACAAATTTACTTGGATTCACAATAAAATCACAGACTAGCTGTAAACGTTGAAGTGACCGTGAGAAATAATCAGCATCCGAACAGGGCTATATAGTGCAGGAGGGAACCTTACCACACGGTCTCCATGAACCAGGGGTACAGGGTCTTGTAGTCGTTCCTGAAGTCAATCCAGCGGCCCATTCGTCTCACGGATGTCTGGGGAGTCAAAAACAAATTGCAATGATGATGGAACAGGTTACTTCAGGTTACTAAAATCAATATCCAGTCACAAGCAGCTCTCGAGTACCAAAGAACTAATGACAGGTGCCCATATTCCTAGTTTCTTGAAGATGTTATACACGGATAGCCTCTCCAGATCTCACATGTTTGACATCATGACAACTGACTAAAGGACACATAACTCATTGGAGAACTGCTTTCAGAAACCGTAGTAACTTAGTCACACATATGATGTTCAATCTACGTCTGTTCAACAATATAGAAGTCATTAGTAATGTCATGCAGGTGGTGGAGTAATCATTTATGCTAATGAATCTGTTCCAGATCGAAGTGACATCAGATAATTACAGCTCATTTGCATGAAAAGAAAGGTGTTTACTGCCAGAAAGCTGCTGAAGACCACAGAGAAACGATGTTTCGTTCAGTCTGTATTTCACGCAGCACGATGTGTGAGGGCTCGCGCTCCTCACAATAAAACCAAGAACACGACAGAGCTCGTGTTTGAAAGCGAAACACACACTGGATTTAATAACTCACTGACAACTGGACATGAGCCACTGTTCACTCTGACATCTCAGATGAAATTAGCCTGGGTTTCTTTACATTAGAGCCACTTCAGATTGATCATATGAATGCAGTCGATTACTGGATCATTGCACTGAAACTTTCCTGGTGTTTAGCAGCTTAAAACAGGGTTTCTGCAGGTTTGATGAGGGTAAATTAAGACCAATTTAAGATTTTTATTTTAGAAATGTATTCAACTTCTTTCCTACATTTAGACATGTGGGCAAATGCATTTTTTTCTCAGTGCATGCATTGTTTTAGTTTGGCAGGGTCGCTGCTAGATTAGCTTAGCATAATGAATGGATTCCTATGTTGCCAGCTAGCATGTCCCGAGTAAAAGTAATCCAAAAACACCTAATTACTTCTTGTGTCCTGCATACTCACAACGCGTACAAATAGTGATGCAGATTAAGACTAGGTGATTTCCTAGGCAGATATTAACTTGGAACTATATTATGGGGAAGCACAGGCGAAGCACTGCTACTGCAGAGATATCACACAACATGCACAACATACGTCAGTATGTTGATGGAAGTTTGGGGATTTCATGTGTTGTGTGATATCTCTGTGCCCAAGTAGCAGTGCTTCGCCTGTGCTTTTTTTTTTTTGGATCACTTTTACTCGGGACATGCTAGCTGGCAACATAGAATTCCATTCATTATGCTAAGCTAAGCTAGCGGCGACCCTGCCAAACTAAAACAATGCATGCACTGAGACAAAAATGCATTTGCCCACATATCTAAATGTAGGAAAGAAGTTGAACAAGCCCTATTTCTAAAAACGGTGGAGTGTTCCTTTAAGGAATAAAGTGATGTCCTCTAAATGTAAATGTCCAAGCACAAAATTAGTTGTATTAGTGACACTTCAAAGTTAGAAAATACAATTTCCAACAGATCTTTATAACTTTTTTATTAATTTTACCAAAAAATTGCATAAAGTTTGAGATAAGAAATTTTGGGAAAGTGATTTTATGATTAAAACTAGAGCAAATATCGGCCAATGTGTTCATAAACATCAACTTACTTTAATTGCAAATAATTTTCATACCCAATGACAGATACTTGTTCTTGTACAGATAAGCATAAACTCATTTAATCTTGTTTCATTTCTCAGAAATCATGTCATTCGTGTCATTAAACATATCTTTATTTAAGGATGTTTTGAATTTGTACTGGAAAACAGAAATCCTGAGGAAGAACATCATTTTTTGCATTTCCCTTTAAGTGTTCTGACTTCTTTTGATTTATTCATACTAAATTTGACTAATTACATTTTTATGAATGGACTCTTTAACTCTATCCAAGTTTTCTGCATCGCAGAAATCATAGGGCCATAATTAAATGCCATCCTATTGAGTTTTGAGTCTTTGAGATAAGAAAAAAAACGAGGATAAGTCACCGGCGACTTTGCCAACCTCAGAGTGTTAGCATGCGCATTACTAGGACGATTAGCTGTTTATTAGCTCTTATAAAAGCACATCCTACCCAATACCTACACTTAACAACTACCTTACTAACTATTAACAAGTAGTGATTAGGAGTTTACTGGGTAAAAGTTGTAGTAAATAGTTAGTTATTATTGAGAATTGGACCCTAATCTAAAGTGTGATTAAATAAGGGAGAAAATTATTTGTGGTAAATGTTGACAATTGCTATTGAACCTGTAACTCTTTTAATTGCACTAAATGAATGTTATACAGACCCTTCTTTTAATGTCTGTTCAGGTCAAAGGTCAAGTTTCACACACACACACACACACACACACACATGAACGTACCTCCCACTCATTAGCATATCTCATGACGATGTTCCTGCACTGCTTGTTGTACTCCGCAATCCCCATCTTCGCCACATCCTCAGGTCCTTTGATATCCAGTGTTTTATCAATCTCATATTCCTGAAAAACATCAACAATGACAGGGAGAAATCAAAGGAAGAAAACGCACCACAGCATCCGCCTGATGTCATTTTTCATCAATCAGTGCTTTTGTTCCAATCATCAGTGCTTTCATGCCACACAAACACTGAGGTTTGAAGATGGTTTTGTGAAGTGTGTGGGAATAAATGCCCTCATGGTGACATTACAAGCTGTCTGACACAGAACGTCTTGTGAAGCATCAGTGAGTATTAGCTCAATGTTGTGAACATGTTAAAAGTGCAGAGACTCCGCCCACACACTTCTGATTGGCTGTGATTTTTGATTGTTTTGGTGAGTGCGCTTGAAGAGAGACTCCGCCCACATGCTCTTCTGATTGGCTGTGATTTTTGATTGATTTGGTGAGTGCGCTTGAAGAGAGACTCCGCCCACATGCTCTTCTGATTGGCTGTTATCTTTGATTGATTTGGTTGTGAGTGCAATAGCAGAGCGACTCCGCCCACACACTCTTCTGATTGGCTGTTATCTTTGATTAATTTGGTTGTGAGTGCAGCGCACCTGCAGAGAGACTCCGCCCACACACTCTTCTGATTGGCTGTGCTTTTAGATTGATTTTGTCTAGTAGTCACTTTTCATCTGAGCCAATTCAATGAACATAACTATTATGTTAAAGGATTAGTTCACTTTTAAATAAACTTTTGCTGATAATTTACTCACCCCCGAGTTATTCGAGATGTCCATGTCTTTCTTTCTTCAGTGGAAAAGAAATGAAGGTTTTTGATGAAAACATTCCAGGATTTTTCTCCTTATAATAGACTCAATGGAGCCCAAGCGGATCAAGGTCGAATGACTGTTCAGTGCAGCTTCAAAGGGCTTTAAACCATACCAGACGATGAATAAGGGTCTGATCTAACCAAACCATCAGTCATTTAAAAAAAAAATCAAAAGTTTAAGTTTTATAAGCACAAATGTTGGCCTTGCTCCGTTCTGTGATGTGTATGCGTGGCGTGATCGCGATTCACGGTGAAAAGGTCACGCTTATCGTAGGCAGAAATACAGAGTCAGTGTTTTCAAATGAGCGAAAGAAGGATTCAAAATCGTCCGACATCGTTGTTTTACCCTTAACTTTTTGTAAACGCCGTTTGACTGAGTATGTGCACGTTCAACACGGACTCGGTCCTTCCGCCTACGACAAGCGTGACCTTTTCACCGTAACTGCGTATCACGTCACGTACACACATCACAGAACGGAGCAAGGCCAACATTTGTGCTTATAAAACTTAAACTTTTGATTTTTTTAAATGACCGATGGTTTGGTTAGATCAGACCCTTATTCATCGTCTGGTATGGTTTAAAGCCCTTTGAAGCTGCACTGGAACTGTCATTCGGACCTTGAGCCGTTTGGGGTCCATTGAGTCCATTATAAGGAGAAAAATCCTGGAAAGTTTTCATCAAAAACCTTCATTTCTTTTCCACTGAAGAAAGAAAGACATGGACATCTTGGGTGACATTGGGGTGAGTAAATCATCAGCAAAAGTTCATTTAAAAGTGAACTAATCCTTTAAGGCAGTGTCTAAGGATCTAGTATGACCCACCAGAAGTTAGTCAAGGGATAATCAGTCTTACTTATTAGTATCAAAATAGGAAATCTACATTTTTATGTAACTGATAACTTAACAGTCTTAAAGAAAAAAATGATGTCTAACTTGTAAGACTAGTATTAGTGGTTAATGCTGATGTAGACAGACACATTTCTTATCGCTGGAATCTGACCGTGTCACTCGAAACTCCTGATTGTGTGGATTCCTATTGAAATGGCTGGATCTCGCTGAACAACAGTAAATATGAAAACACTAAAGTGACTATGCAATCACTCTGCGGCAGACCTTGTACAGCTACCAATGAGGTTCAGATTTCTTAGCGTCTGGAAACGACTGCAAGCACAGCATTTTAAGAGTTTGAGACGGGTTTGATGGACTGAAACGAGCCGGTGTGTGAGTGATGGTGAGTGATTCTCACCACAGGCAGGCCGTGACAGTCCCAGCCGAAGCGCCGGTCCACGTGGAAGCCGTTCTGATGGGCAAACCTGGTCACGATGTCCTTGATGGTTCCAGCCAGGATGTGGCCGTAGTGAGGCAGACCGGTGGCAAAGGGCGGCCCGTCATAGAACGTGTACCTGAAAAACCAATCAATGAGAGTAGAGCAATGGTCCTCCACACACAAAGCACTGCGTCACAACACACAACTCAATAGTGAACGACCGCACTTTCACTGGTCAGAGACTCATTTCTAGCCAACTGAATATGTTCAAGGGCTGGGACAATAAATCGATGCATCTCATGATTCTGAGATTTTCCCAATGCAATTTGATTCCCTCTCAAGTCGATTCTGAGCTTAGTTTGTAACAGCAGATGGCGCGCGTGCGTTTGACTGAGTCTGAGAATGTACTTGTGCAAGATTAATGTAATTCAACCTATTCAATGAACGATTATTTTATAGAAAGTTCATGTAGTGTGAGTAAGGAATTGGAAGCAAGCAGAGCCAATACGGCTGTTTCTAAAGCACGCAGTGCCATCTGCTGTTAAAAACTAAGCTCAGAATCGGTTCGAGAGAGAACCGTGACGTATTCTGAGTCATTTATCCATGTATTGACCCAGCCCTAATATCTTCACAGCTGAGCAAGGCTAAAATCACAGAGGAGAGTGTGTTTTTAGTCTTACTCAGCTCACTGTCCTTTTGTACTTTCTATGCATCAAAGAATCCTGAAAAATGTAAATGTATCAGAGTTTCTACAATGAGGGGGTAACGTTGCTGTTTTTGAAGTAAGTCAACTCACAGCTTCATTGTTATGGTGCGTTCACACCAGATGCGAATGACATTGGCCCTTGAACATTTTGAGTTTACTCGCTTCAATTGCGTGTGAAATTCACATCAGACGTGAATTCGCGTCATGGGAGGGGCTTCTGCCGGGTGGCTCGTCTCGTCGCGAAATGGCTCACATGGATCGTTTTAAAATGCTCCGAATAAGCTCAATTTGCCGGCTTTAGCTAGCTTGTAGTCTCAATATGGTGAATCCAGAGTGATTGGGACACTTTTTCCTTGTCATCTCAATGGCAGAAAGTGTCCCAATCACCCTGAAATCACCCGATGTAGAGCTCAAACTGAGTAAAGAGCGTTTTTTACAACTTACCAGACCGTCCGGCCTCCTCACTCAGGCCATCCTTAAAAATATTTTGGTTTGAAGTAACAGTAAAAAATAAATAAATAAATAAATAGTACAATTTTGGTGATGGTGATTACGTAGGTATGAATTTAAACAAACTAGCATATCGTGACGTCACTGGCTGGGTCTTCAACCTGTGCCTTCGGGCGCATCTTTGCAAATGTATAGTTTTAAATATGATGTAATGTTAGTAAAGTAAACAACACATGTCATATGAAAATATAAAATACGTTTATAGGGCAAAATAAAACCAAATATAGGTAAATCGACGGACAACAGGCAGGACGAATGTAAAGATTCAATATATTGGTAAAGACCAGTATTTCTGATGGTTTATTGGCGTGAAGTTTCGTGCACAATAAGCAGGGTGGACTGCCATAATGCAAAACATTTACTACAGGCTTCAACATGGCTGCGTTTACCTTTAGAAATGTACAAAGAAAAAAGAAATCGCATACAGTTTCTTATTGAAACGACATGTTTTCTCATAATAAGGACATATGCTGTATACTGATGTGTACAAAATAAGCCTTTATCCACATTAGAGAGTTTATATAGCCTATACTATGTGCCTGTCACACTTCCATGTTTCTACACTAGATATATTAGCATAAAAGTAGGCCTATAATATAAAGTAGCCTATATCAGTCTGATGACTAAACAAAACAAAAACAATTACTAGCCAATGGCGATTCTATTGCCAAGGTTTGTGTATAAGGTTGTGCTCACATTTCTTAATCAACATATGAAATTTAAAAAATAGGCTAATAGTTAAACATAGCCTAACTACGAAACAATATAGGCTACGTTTACTAAAACCCTCTGTCTGATGAAAGCGCAGGTGCGACGCGTTCTGATGGATATTTACTTTATAACAGCGGAAACAACTCACAATGCTCCGTCATTATTAGCCATACAGATAAGAGCAAGACATAATTATAAACTGGCTACTCTTATTTGTGTGGGCCTAGAATCACAATAACAAGGAAACTGGGTTTTTTTGCATGCGCTGCACTGCAAGTCCAAACACTGTCTTCATTTCAAAAATATATTTTGATTATTAAACGCAAAGTTAAGAACGAGCAGGGAGAAGAAATTGAAAGAGAGATTGTGAGACTTAGCAAAGATTCATATTGGAATCTAAAGCGGCACATTGCCAGAAAGCACGAGGATGTGCTACGCAAACATGGTAGCACAGCAAAAGGTGAGCATTGAGCAATACCAGTCGATAATAAATTAATAGATAAATAGGTAAGGTACGGTAGGTCGTGTTGTACGGAGCCCTGCTCTCATGACATGCAGACAAAAATATGATGACCATTGGACACAAATTAAAATTAAGTAAATCGTGGCCACGTTGAAATAATTAGTTCTCCCATTTTATTAAAACTAGGTAACGGGCTATACAATGTGGCCACAGTCTAATTAAATTATTAAAATATGTTGAAGGGTGGGAACAAATTGTTAATTCGTTATGCAATCATCATATCAGTAGGCTATAAATAAAAATAACCTATAGCCAACACAATATGAATTGAACAAAATTGTAACTCATGTTTTTTTTTTTTAAGTTAGACAGAGGTTATTAAAACACTTTATTATAAAAATATATTATATATTTATTTACAAATTGTAAAAAAAAAAAAAAAGCTGAAATTCATAACTGGGTAGGCCTATAATTTAGATGTAGGCAACAGTAAATGCGCTAATATAATGTGTTCACATTTGTTCTTTACAGAAAAAACTGCAACCAATCAAAGGGCGATAAAGAATTTTTTTCCTCTCCTCGTCCCCAGTTCTCTGTATCAAATACACGGAAGAAAGAATTAGATGACGCATTTTTTAAAAATGGTTTACTTGGATTATGAACCTCTCACAAAAGGTGAACGAGAGGGTATGCGTAGCAACATGGTAAAGGCTTTCCACCTCCCAGGGTTTGATGAAAGTGCAACTGAAGAGGAGGGTGAGGAAGAGGTCCTTGAAGAAGATGACACAGTGGAAGGTCCAATCTCACCATTCCAGCCTGATTTTGCACAGATCATTGAAAACATGAGCGCCACATACATCACCGAATCTCCATATGCGTGCCCCATCCATGCTGAGGTAGACAAAATTATTGCACAAACAGCAAAACTTGTAAAGAGTATAAAGAAAAGCACCCTAAACACAGAGGAGGCTGATAAACTAGGTGTGCGTCCCAACCCAGCATGTGTCACCAGGTGGAGAGGTCAGCTGCGCATAATACAATCAGTACTAAAAATGTTCGAAGAGACACGCAATTTCAAAACTGAAGCTGAAAATTCCTGAGCACAGTAAGCTGACCATGAACGACGTACTTCATCTCCAAGCACTGACTGAGGTGCTATTGCCTCTGGCAGAGCTTACAACTGCTTTGCAAAAAGAGCTTGGAAACCTCGGCATGATTCTTCCAGCTGTAATGGAAATCAAACAGCTTTTGTCCAGTGTGCATGAGAACCGCTTCCTCCGCATTCGAGCATTTGTGGAGACACTGTCAGATAATGTTTCTACTCGTTTTAACAGATTCTATACTGACAAGCACATTGTGTTTGTAGCTGTATTGGATCCACGTTTTAAAACTGAATGGATCATTAGGGATGGTACAGTGAGCAATCAACTCGGAGAAATTCGCGAATTGTTGGTGAAGGAGGCTGAATGCAGTGGTGAGGAGACTGTGGCTAGAAGCGTTTCCAAGAAGGCCCGCATTTTCGGCTCATATGAGAGTAACTCGAGTGTAACTGACAGTACCAGAGGAGTACCTGGGCTCAATGAGAAAAGGTCCACATGAAGACGTCCTAGAATTTTGGAAAACCAATGCTGGATCACTCCCTCGACTAGCCAGGCCCACAAAATCTTCAGCATCCCGAGAGGTTCTTCCAGTGCTGAGCGTGTGTCCCGGGCACACCGCATGAGCCTGAAACCTAATACTTTGTCCAAAGTAATGTTTCTAAAAGTACATTTAAAAGTGATGTGAAGACTGAGACGTTTTTAATAGACAGCATTTCCCTGCAGTTTTGGTCTACTTAAATTTAGAATGCTTGTTTCTTTTATTAACGCCAGTAAACAACGCCAGTACGGTACTTTGATACGCTTTTGTTAAGTGCATTTCATCTGTGTGTGCTTTTCATGCATGATTATCCATATTTTTTGTGAAGTTCTACATGCATTTCTTCTTGTGTGTTTGTTTAATGTGCCTGCATGTTTTGCAACAGCGAATGTTCACGGAAATAAAAAACACAAATCAAATATACTTTTTCAGTTATTGCACTTTGTAGGCAAGTCTGCCAAAGGGCTGGCATAAAGTTAATTTAATGCATTTAAATTAATAAAAACGAAGCTATGACTGTCACCCCAAAATAACTGCTTGTCTATTATAACAGCTGCATTTGATACATTTATTCAAGAAATTAATTACAAACAGAAAGCAATAAGCCTACTACAGAATAGTGTTGCACGATATACCGGTACTAGAAAAGTATTGCGATACCCTGCTATTACGAACGGTACGATATGGAATTTTATTAGTACCGGTGCTTTAAGAAGGACTGCGCGTTAATAAGAGCTGTATTTATTTGTGTGGATGAGTGACAGCAGGAGTCAGGATGTGTGTGCAGAGCTCTCCACCGTTCACTAAACATTGGAAGCAGAAGAGTTAAATATACACGCGCAGCGCAGGACAAAGAAAGCAACAGAAACATGCGCGCATGAGAGAAATACAGCGCGGCGCGGGACGTGCTCTGACCTGAAGCGCGAGCACACGCCTTTCAGACAACATGCGATCGCGATTCAGTTCTTTCGGATTATGGATTTCAATGGTCAAAAATATGTAAAAATGCACATCCTGGTGAGTATTCAGGTAAACACAGTCGGGGGTGTCTTTAGTGAACGTGTACAGTTGAGGTAATTGGATTGGTGTTAAGCCGGATCTAATATTCTGTGTGATTAATGTTAATCAACAACAATGAAAAATAGAAAACCACCCCATGACTGGCTAAACAATTTTAATATATTGATTATGAATCAGTGTATAGTTAATTTATTGAGTGAAGACTAAGCTGTTTTTTTGTATTTCTTTCTTGACTGTTAAATAGACCTATAGCTGAAAAATAAAGCACTGTTTTTGTCATATTGTTTGTAATTTGCATTTTTAACTTATTTTTAAAAAGAAAGATAAAATAAAAAATTGCAATTAGAAGAAATGGTCAAAAACCAGGGCAGGAACATGCTGGCCAAGTGAGTTTTTAGTTAAAAAAATAAAAAAACCTATGATTAATAAGTTCTGTTGTCATATTATTCAATTACTTTTACTGGGTGGTATTTTGACCGTGGTATCGATTTAGTATCGGTATCGAGGTATTTTAGTCTGGTATCGTATCGAAGTCATAATTTTGGTATCGTGACAACACTACTACAGAATAGATTACTTTCATGTCGGAGCGGGATTACTTTCACCAGTGAGCGGTTCATGAGCAAAGCGTTTGCTTGGGCTGTAGGCGCAGACATTCTCCTCCTGTCTAGACGACAAGTGGCACAGCTTACCCCACTCTCCCCTATGTAAGCACCCTGATGGAACAGTGACCCAGGGGAGAAAAGATGGTGGAAATTCTCCCAGGGCTCCCGGCTTTCAGGAGATCCCTGCGGTTTCCGGCCCTGCCTGTGCGTGAGCTCCAGTGAACGGCGGACTCACCTGGGCCGGTTCTTGGACTGCTTCAGACACTCCTGGAAACAGTCCTTCTGCTCCCACAGCTGCAGGATTCGCTCCTCCTCCGAGGGGAAGTGGATGGATTCTGGCACGGCTTCCACCATTCTGACTAGAGAACAACACACACGATCCATCAGTCACACACACTTCACCAAATTCATTCTAAGTTCCCTAGACGTGAGTTTCAGGTTAAACTTCTTTATTTCCAGTAGGGGTGCACCGATCCGATTAGGATCGGATATGGGCCGCCATACTGACTGGGGATCGGAAAAATTAACAGATTCACAGGCCGATCTGCAGCCCTGCGCCAAATTGCCAAACCTGCTTTTGATATTAAACATAGCTTATCTTTTACATTTTTCAAACAATAAATAGCGTTTTGGGGCTAATGTGGCATAATTTTAAAGCCAGAGGCGTTGAAAAACGGAGTTGCGACAAGCTCTCATCTCCCGGCGGAGTGCACCGTCACGTGGTTCATGAAGCGCTCAATACTTCTAGCACTGTGTCAGTGCATTTAAATGGCTTAAGCGGATACACAACAGTTTCACTATACAGATGATTGGTAAACAGTACAGCATAGTGTGCATTGATTATTAAAGGGTTACTTCAGCGATTAGCATTAAGCTTTGTGTCAGTAGAAACCCGGGAGTTTATTCAAATTATCGTACTTTCCCCCCTCATATCCCCCTGAGACGAGAGAATTATGTATTTTATTTCTGGACAAATTCCTCTGATGGCGCAAATATCGTCATTTTGCGTCATCGGAGGAGTTTTTGTCCAGAGGCTGAAGACTACAGCCAGCAGGAGGCGCTGTTTCCACATGTTTTCAACATCACACTCACAGCGCTCGGCTCCCGAAGCAGCGGAGATTCATGTAAACGGAGTGGTGGAGAGCAAAGTGAGTGTTTTAACTGTTCAAATGAGTTTCTATGAAAGTTAAGCTTCCAAAGACATGATCTGAACACACACCAGACTGATCAGGCGCTGTGAATGCAGCCGCGCCCGCGTTTACCTCCGCTCTTCGCTCATGTGATGAATAAGATCCGATCCTGCTGCGCTTGTGCCGTGACGCTCAATCGACTCACTCATAATATATTGAACAGACAGGTTCAGTTTTTAATTGTAGTGTCTCTAACTGAACTGATTTAATGAAAATGAACGCGGTGGGCAAGTGATCCAGCCAGTAGCCGTGCCAGCGAAGTGCATTCTGGGAATTGTTGTCTTTCATCCCGATGAGACAAAATTACATTTTCTGTGTTTTCTCAGTCTAGAAGGCACCAAATTCAAAAATAATTTCACATTTCTACAACATTAATGACCCAGTTTAAATACAGATTCATTTCCCAGCGCTGAAGTAGCCCTTTAAGTCAACCATATTCACGGGATCGTTTTATTATGGAGAGTGATAGAGATGCAACACTGTTAACATTAATGTTATTCTTGTATTTAGCCCTCAGGTATTCCTCACTAATTGGTTACACTCACACCCATTGATGGTCAAATGTGACCATAGAACGTAACTATTTATTTCAATTAAATAAATGTTCTATATTTTATTTCAATAAGAATACAACACTTTACATACATCTGTTATTTTGTCTTAGTTATGTTTAGTTAATAAAGTCTGGTGCCTTTATTCTCTTCAAGGAAGGTATAAGGTGGAAAGTATACAGTTTATAATTAATTCATTATTAGTATCGGATCTCGACAGATACACAAAGCCCAGGCATCGGTATCGGGACTGAAAAAGTTGGATCGGTGCACCCCTAATTTCCACCAACACATTTAAAGTCACCAAGATATTAAAATCACTTCTCGTTTGTTGTATTTAAATGATTTATCGGTGACTTCCCCTCCCTCTTGCAGTAACATCTCTTCTCTGATGATGAGGGCGGGGCAACCTGTCACTCACATCAGATCCACCAATAGCAAACCACAACCATCCAATCAATTCCCCACAGGCAAAATCAAGCCCCGCCCAACATTTGTTCTTGTTTGAGAAGCGTTTCACTCGGATATACGACACAATAGGGAAGATATTATGCAGCGCCTGAAAATAGTCCCCAGCACGCAGGTTGCTCTGTGCAAGCAGGTTGTCGGTACGGCAGTAAAGCGCCTTGATTATTACGCAGAAATGAGAGAATAGTTCCTAGCCATAATCGGTCTAGAAAATCACAACTTTTCATTTTCCGTCAGTCTTAGTACACAATGTAACTATACTCATCACAACATGTAAATAGGAAAATGTTTGCAATATGTTGTCACTTATTGAGCAGTAGGCTAGCTTGAGCCGTTTACCTCCAGTTTTTGTGCTAAGCTAGGCTAGCGGTGTGTGCGTCAGACAGAGTTATGGCACGGAGATGAGAATGGTATGTTTGGATGTCTGGGGGATATGGTGAATAAGCTGAAGTCCCAAAAAGTCGGTGTGTTCCTTTAAGCTGGTCTTTAGCTGGCCCAAGCTGGCTTAAAATGGTCTTCAGCTGGTCTAAGCTGGTCAATAGCTGGCTCAAGATGGTCTTTAGCTGGCCCAAGCAGTTATTTAACTGGTCCAAGCTGGTTTAAGATGTTCCTTAGCTGGTCCAAGCTGGTTTTAGCTGGTCTATAGCTAGTCCAAGCTGGTTTAAGATGGTCTTTAGCTGTTCCAAACTGGTTTAAAATGGTCTTTAGCTAGTCCAAGCTGGTTTAAGATGGTCTTTAGCTGGCCCAAGATGGTCTTTAGCTGGTCCATGATGGTTTAAGATGGTCTTTAGATAGTCCAAGCTGGTTTAAGATGGTCTTTAGCTGGCCCAAGATGGTCTTTAGCTGGTCCATGATGGTTTAAGATGGTCTTTAGCTAGTCCAAGCTGGTTTAAGATGGTCTTTAGCTGGCCCAAGCTGGTTTAAGATGGTTCCAGATGGCCTAAGCTGGTTTAACATGGTCTTTAGCTTGTCCAAGCTGGGTTAAGAGTCTTTAGCTAGTCCAAACTGGTTTAAGATGGTTTCAGATGGCCCAAGCTGGTTTAAAATGGTCTTTAGCTTGTCCAAGCTGGTTTAAGAGTCTTTAGCTAGTCCAAACTGGTTTAAGATGGTCATTATCTGGCCCAAGATGGTCTTTAGCTGGTCCAAGCTGGTTTAAGGTGGTCTTTAGCTGGTCCAAGGTGGTTTAAGGTGGTCTTTAGCTGGTCCAAGGTGGTTTAAGATGGTCTTTAGCTAGTCCAAGCTGGTTTAAAATGGTATTTAGATGGTCTAAACTGGTCTTTAGCTGACCCAAACTGTCCTTTAGCTGGCCCAAGCTAGTCTTTAACTAGACCACCAGGATGGACCAGATAATGGCCAGCTCAAACCAGCTTGGACCAACTGATACGTCAGCTTTGTGAAATGGCATGTGTCTTCTTGTGACAATGACAGGTGTATCCAATAGTTGTCATGATCTACTGAATACAATATTGACAATACAAGAATAAGGGGAGGGGGGGAATGTAATCTAAAATATATCAACGATTATAAATCAGGCTACATGTTACTAACCTAAAAAACTGGCCAGATATATATCAGTGGCGATTTCTTTAAGACTGCAAGGGAAGCTCGGCTTCCCTTATAACGTCACAAAATTAATGGTCAAATTATGTACTATTGTATTAACATTTTATTGACTAAAAATGCGTTAGAAAACGTTCATCTCAAAAACGAGTTCGTTCAGAATCAGTTACATATAGCAGGTAAGCTGACTCGATTTCCTTCTCATACATTCCCGCAGCGTCACAGTGCATTTCCGTTTGAAGTCCAGCGTCCATTGACTTCAATGGGGCTGCTTTGAACGCGTTTTTTCAGCGCTTCGAAACTAGACGGTCATTGGATAAACGCTGCGATTATGTCCCGCGCACGGACGCTCAGCGTCTCTGGGGGTGAATGGGGAGTGGGCTGGCCCGGACTCCGAGCTTCTGCGTGATGATTGGCGGGTCTGTCGAAAGACTGCATCTCCTTTTGACTGACAGCGATTCTGTACTATAAGGAATCACTGAAGCTATTCGCGCTCAGTCTCATCGCGGATTTCTCAAGTTCAGTCGAAATAAAAACTGCTGCAACCTATTTCTTTGATATTTGCTTGGCGAAATTGCTTGATTTTCATCATACATTTCACACAATTATACACCACATTCCTTGTTTCAGTTTTACAGTTACATTTTTTTTTTAGATCGTTCATTAATTCATTCCTTCATTCATATAACGTTAGTAGGCTAGGCTAGCGTCGTGGGTGAAACTGCATCGATGGCAGAGCGGTGCTAATCTTGTCGACCTGATTTTTGGCAAAGCCATTTGAAAGTGTTCCTTACGAGGAAAAACTTAGAATTAAACAGCAGGGCAGATCAACACCTAAGATTGATTTAGTGCAAAAGATAGGGAAAAATAACAGGTCTTTCAGCTCTCCTGGTATGACAAAGTTAGCTGGCTGACTGGAAGTGCTGTGACAAATAAAATGTACTGCTGGCCATGCCTCTTGATGAAACCATCTCACGGATGTGTTGTTTGGTCAAAGGTGGGGTTTGGAGATCTGTCTAACTTTGACAGGGCATTTAAAAGACATGAAAAGAGCAATGAACATGTGAGTGCATGTGCAAGATTAAGTTGAAAGGAGCTTCTCCTGTTTAAAGCGACTCAAGTCCTACACCCGAAACACAATGGGCCAAGGCCGTTTAAGCAGCCTAGCTCTGCTGGCTATTGAGAGGACACTGGTCAAGTCACTTGAAAAGACTCCTAGTTGGTACGACAGGGTCACAGACCATTTTCTTGAAAAGGAACGTAGGGCAGAATTTACTTTTAAATAAATAGACAATTTTATGATGTAGGCCGAAAATGAGCTTCCCCTCTCTGACAGACCAGACCAGTAGCCGCCACTGATATATATATAATTTATTTTTTTTAATAATATTTTGAAAACAATAGTCATGTGTTTTGCTGGTCTAGCTGGTTTTCCCAGTAGGGTAATGGTTTCTTAATTTCAGTTTAATTTTTCTGACCTGCTATAACAACAACAATAATGTAAACAAGCCGGTTCATAAACATTTAAATATTAAACCAACACCAGTGTTGAAACATTAAGACTGCTTATACTGCTTCTCTCTTAAAAAGTGTTTGTTATTAACGAATACAAAGCACTTTAAGGACATAATGAAGTTGCTTCGAAGTGTAAATAAATACAGCAGCTCGTGCGCGCGATCTCTACAGTCACAGCGCGGCGGTGTTATGATCGCGTTTATTTATATATGTGTTCCATAAACACAGAGCCGAGAGATTATGTGAGTTCTGAAAGAAGATGAAGTGTCAGATGAGACTTACATGTGGTCCCTTAGCCGGTGAGCAGACACAGCGGAAATGATGCAACTGAGCGAAAGCTTGAGCGGTGTTACAGTATAACCGGTTCCTCAGACCTTTAGTTCCACCCACTGGTGGCGTATGCATGAATATTCATGAGTTCCCACTGGTGTGGGCGTGTCCTAAGTTTGTGCGGCGTTAAAATTAATTTGAATAGTTACTTAGGGCTACTTTTGTGTACTACAGTATCGAAAACATTGACTGAAATAAACCTACACAAACGTATATGTGGTCCAATAAAATGCATGTAAACTATCCTGTTGTGTTTATTGTCATTCTTAATTTCTTGCTCATTTCGTTGTTCAGTGAGGCTCAAGTGCTCCTTATCAACCATTAACTACAAATGTTTTCCTTTTTTGTCTCATATTATACTGGAATCATGAATCATTATCATTAAAGTCACAAAAGTAAATAAACAATCACATAAGATACTGAAGAAAAATATTCTTAATATTGTAGCCACTATTATAAACATTACATTATAATCTGATTATTTATTACATTTATTCAAATAATTGATTAGTCAAATTAAATAGTATTAGCCTAGACTAGCTCCATATGTTGTTATTATTCTGTTACCTTTATCTGAATGCCTCTAATAAATCAATGAGCATAATAACTAAGTCGATTTATCATAATACACAAACTGTTTTGAAAATGCGAACAGTTTATGATTAACACTGAAACTTTATGACGTATTTAAAATAATCCATTAAACAATTTCCGATTGAATTTTCTTTTCCATTCGTTTTCGCGTTGTCTCAAGGACACGCCCACAACGGGGGATACTCATGAATATTCATAAATGCACCGCCCACTGGAACCAAACATCTCAAGGACCGAATATAGTGTAACACCGGCACCGGATATCATACAAACATCTATTTTCATAATAAAAGCCTTTTAATGACGATCATATAAATGAGTGATGTTCACTGATGTGTGTGTGTGTGTGTGTGTGTGTGTGTGTGTGTGTGTGTGTGTGTGTGTGTGTGTGTGTGTGTGTGTGTGTGTGTGTGTGTGTGTGTGTGTGTGTGTGTGTGTGTGTGTGTGTGTGTGTGTGTGTGTGTGTGTTTTGATGAGCAGTCTTTGATGTGCTGTAATTTGAAAACTTTAAATAAAATAAATAGTTATTCATAATTAAAATAATTTTTATTTAGATCTGTTCGACTTCCATTTAAATGATCAAAATCAACTGAAATAGGAATCAAAATGTGTCTGGCTATCTTAAAACTTGACTTGTTGTTGTTGTTTTGCATCTATTTGCATAATGCATGAATATTATGATCAAATCATATGATTATGAAAGTTATCACATTGTTTATTTCTATTTCTAGATGATCACTATTGCAATTTGTTGGGTGATGACAACATTAACATTTCTTAAATTAATTAAACAAATTAATTAAACTTATAGTACTTATTTAAGCATTAAAAATGTCATCATTATCTGTAAAATAAGTTAATTTTGCTTAATTAAAGGGCTGCATACAAGAGTGCACCTATCAAACGTGTAATATCCTAGTATTATCCATATCTTCGGCATCCAACATGTAACCCTGTGTGTGTGATGGGATGTGATGCTCATCTTGTTTGAAGATTATGTGTGTAAACTCATGACACTGTTGATAAAGCACAACTTCACACACCTTCAGTGCTCATTCATCCCAATAGAAGAGCTTTACTGCCACTGTCTATTGTCTATTAAACGTGCTGGAAATGGGCTTCCATAAAAGCCTGATTTTACAAAGGATGTTTTTCTTCTTAAATACCATACATTAATGCTGTGTAATCTCAGCAAAAGCATGGCTAATAATTAACTTCAGTACACGCAGAATCATTGAGAAATACTTAAAGGTACTTAAAGCTGTCCGTGACTAGTCTTGCGGAAGAACACTGCAGCCGGAACTACTTCTCTCTGTTTATGTCTATGGCGAGTCACGCAGGGACTGTGCTCCTCCGCAGCGGCTCCTCCCAGACGGGTCTGAAATAGTCCCAATTTAAACACTATATATACGGTATAAGTGTACCGTAATGATTCAGGGTAAGACCAAAACACGGTTTGGAAAATGGATTTATGTTGCACACTCTCATTATAGAATTTTTGTAAACACAAACTTGAACACAAAAAAAGTTTAACAGATTTAATGGCCTGGTGGGGACCCCACTTTATATTAGGTGGCCTTAACTACTATGAACTTACATCAAAAAATAAGTACAATATCCTTACTGTGTTCATATTGTATTGCAAAACACCTTTGCTGATATTGAGGTGAGATACGGGTAGGGTTAGGGACAGGTGTGGTGGTGTGGGTCAGTTTAAGGGTAAGGTTAGGGACAGGTGTGGTGGTGTGGGTCAGTTTAAGGGTAGGGTTAGGGACAGGTGTGGTGGGGTGGGTCAGTTTAAGGGTAGGGTTAGGGACAGGTGTGGTGGTGTGGGTCAGTTTAAGGGTAAGGTTAGGGACAGGTGTGGTGGGATGGGTAAGTTTAAGGGTAAGGTTAGGGACAGGTGTGGTGGTGTGGGTCAGTTTAAGGGTAGGGTTAGGGACAGGTGTGGTGGGATGGGTTAGTTTAAGGGGGGTTAGGGACAGGTGTGGTGGTGTGGGTCAGTTTAAGGGTAAGGTTAGGGACAGGTGTGGTGGGATGGGTAAGTTTAAGGGTAGGGTTAGGGACAGGTGTGGTGGTGTGGGTCAGTTTAAGGGTAGGGTTAGGGACAGGTGTGGTGGTGTGGGTCAGTTTAAGGGTAGGGTTAGGGACAGGTGTGGTGGGGTGGGTCAGTTTAAGGGTAGGGGTTAGGGACAGGTGTGGTGGGATGGGTAAGTTTAAGGGTAAGGTTAGGGACAGGTGTGGTGGGATGGGTCAGTTTAAGGGTAGGGTTAGGGACAGGTGTGGTGGTGTGGGTCAGTTTAAGGGTAGGGTTAGGGACAGGTGTGGTGGGGTGGGTCAGTTTAAGGGTAGGGTTAGGGACAGGTGTGGTGGTGTGGGTCAGTTTAAGGGTAGGGTTAGGGACAGGTGTGGTGGGATGGGTCAGTTTAAGGGTAGGGTTAGGGACAGGTGTGGTGGAATGGGTCAGTTTAAGGGTAGGGTTAGGGGCAGGTGTGGTGGGATGGGTCAGTTTAAGGGTAGGGTTAGGGACAGGTGTGGTGGGATGGGTCAGTTTAAGGGTAGGGTTAGGGACAGGTGTGGTGGGATGGGTCAGTTTAAGGGTAGGGTTAGGTGAAAGGGAAGTGTCAACTGTGTAATTACAAATGTAATTACAGAAATTAATTACAGATGTAATTACATGAAGGTATTTTTAAAAATATAAGTACAATGTAAAAACATGCATGTACACAATAAGTGCAAAGTATCAAATGATTAATTAAAATGTTAGTACATAGTAGTTAAGGCCACCTAATATAAAGTGGGTCCGGCCTGGTTTTGATTAAGCCAGGATTAGGCCTTGTTCATTTAACCCTTGTGCATCAATTACAGAGAATTACACATGGGTCTATAGAGGACAAAAATGTCCATGACAAAAAACAGTCATACATTGAATCTTGGGAGCACAGACTTGAGTTTGGTCTCATTTTATAGAAGACCCATTGCAGAATTAAAAAAAAAAAGAGAGAGAGAGAGAGAGAGAGAAACTCTAAAACTGCTAGAAAATCAAAGCCATATATCTAAACAAGTTGATACCTCAAAAAAAAAAAAGCTTTCAGTTCGAGTTTATTTGGGCACAGTGCCACATTTTCCCCATAGATGCCAGCAAAGCTCCATTGATACACACAGTGTTTGGATTTGTGTTTTTTCAGTTGAGTTTTTCTCTTTCAAATATTAGCTACAAGCACACAAACACACACACACACACACACACACACACACACACACACATTTAGTTATTTTATTTGGAATGACAAATACTGATTAAAATACTGACACACACAACCACACACACACACACACACACACACACACACACACACACACACACACACACACACACACACACACACACACACAATTTCATTATTACACATATACAAACCACACTCTGACATCCACACCGTTGCATAATTTATCTAATTGGCTTTATAATATGCAGAAGCAGAAAACAGGAATAAAGTGAGTATTTTGGCCAAACCTGAAAAAATGGCAAATCATAAAGTAGTAAAAATAAAATATTCGAACCCTTGCCAGCAGAATGAAAGCTTATTAACCAAGATTGCATAATTTTATAGTTAAATGGATCTGGAATTTAAAATTTAAAACATCTCAGGGACCGAATATAGTGTAACACCGGCACCGGATACCATACAAACATCTATTTTCATAATAAAAGCCTATAATGACGATCATATAAATTAGTGATGTTCACTGATGTGTGTGTGTGTGTGTGTGTGTGTGTGTGTGTGTGTGTGTGTGTGTGTGTGTGTGTGTGTGTGTGTGTGTGTGTGTGTGTGTGTGTGTGTGTGTGTGTGATGGGTAGGTTTAGGGGCACTGTGTGTGTGTGTGTGTGTGTGTGTGTGTGTGTGTGTGTGTGTGTGTGTGTGTGTGTGTGTGTGTGAGTGTGTGCGCGCACGTGTGTGTGTGTGTGTGTGTGATGGGTAGGTTTAGGGGCACTGTGTGTGTGTGTGTGTGTGTGTGTGTGTGTGTGTGTGTGTGTGTGTGTGTGTGTGTGTGTGTGTGTGTGTGTGTGGGCATGTTTTTGTGAAATATCAGGACACAAATGTGTATAATGACATGGGTATGACACAGGTATTACAAAAAGAGGGTGAAATATGAGGACGTTCCCCATGTCCTCACTTTTCAAAATGCTTATAAATCACACAGGATGAGGTTTTTTTCACAGAACGTAAACTGTGCAGTCTCCTGTGATGGGTAGTGTGTGTGTGTGTGTGTGTGTGTGTGTGTGTGTGTGTGTGTGTGTGTGTGTGTGTGTGTGTGTGTGTGTGTGTGTGTGTGTGTGTGTGTGTGTGTGTGTATGTGTGTGTGTATATATCTTGTTTTGTTTTTTACTTTCTTAAGAGAGTGATAGCAACACAGACTGGAAAACCTCCATGTGGGATCGTAAAGTAAGCCAGAGGAAACTGAAACTGTCTTATCCATGATTTGTGGGTAAAGTTACAACTCTCCCCATGCTACAACTATACCCGGTCTCCCCTACCGCACCGAGCAAACGTGAGAAGATAAGACAAACATCCTTTAGCAAAAGGTACAACAGTGATGTCGGATGATTTTGAAGTTGCAGTGTTTTTTGGTTTGTATTCGTCTTCACACGTTTGCTTGGGGCGGTACTTCAATGAGATGGGGGCGAGTTTCTATTGTATTTGTCCTATTTTATTTATTGAACGTTTCAACTCACAGTGGTTTGTTGACTGTGCACTGCTTTAAAAGAGCAGATTATGGGGTTGGGGGTCTTTTTATATTTCTATAAACGCACTGACCGGGGCCCCCAGGAGTCTAGGGTCAGCACTGGACAGAAGAGCACATGGCACACAGAAACAAACAAAACAAAGGTCATGTGCTCACACAACACCGGACAGAAGAAACACCCTCATCTGTCATGTGCCCAAACAGAAAACGAGACACAAGACAGACAGAAGTGCACGGGGCATGGATGGCAGGACTCCGAAACTGAACCAAAACTAGGCCGAAGTGACAGGATCCAGACACCGTTTCACAGAACACTCAAAACACAGACATAAGAGCACACACACGACCCAATCTCAAAGCCAAGAGTGCCAGGATCCTGTCACCAAACCAAAAACAACACCGATCAAGGTAACAGGACCCTGACACAAAATCCATATCCAAGCCTTGTGTTAGTAAGCGATTGCTATTGTGAGACTGATGAAACAAGCTCAGAATGACAGCAGTTGTTCAAACCCCAGCCGTATTTCAGCCGTGTTTTAGCTTCAAATTTGAGCCCAGTAGTTCCTCAAAGACACTTTCACTTCATCCTCATCTAAAATAAGCATTGCATTTTCTTTCATTTCCTTTGACACAGGCTATGCGAGCAGTGCACGTGTCTCTTCTCTTTCAATGACTCGTGTATACAGTGTGAACCCGAATACATTGGTGAAACTAAAATAAGAAAATGGGTTACATCAACATTTTCTTAAGTTATGAAATTCAAAGTTTAATAAGAAAAACTTGCATTTTAATTGCTCTTAACTTCAAATATTAGAGTAAGTAGAGTACACTTTTTGAGTATCTGTACTTTACTTGAGTTTCACTTTAACTTCATTACATTTCTATCGAGGTCCTCAAAGTCGAAAGTCATTCCTGTAGCAGCTTTGAAAGTCAGAGGATGATTTTAAAACATTATTCTTGGAGGTCATGTGAAGTTTCCCAGCATTTTTTGAACACTGATCAGTTTATAGCAAAATGGAAGAAGACGGTTCCTCAGCGCGGTGTGAGCACCCATGGCCATACTTCAGTTTTCTGAAAAGATTAAAGATTAGTTTAGTTGGCATACACTTGATGCATGTCTCATAAAATGTTCAAAAACGTAAAGTCTGGGAGAAAGAGACAGGCATATGGATGAATCTTAAAATGCATGATGACACGAAAAGCTTCCTCTCAGATGCCAGAGCACGAGTACTGAACAGAGCTCTCTTTCAAAAGACAATACACACAAAATAGTCAAAATGTCAGTTTCGGCGAGTATTCACATAAACAAAGTTGATTATGTCTTAAGTCAACATAAACAGTTGGGAGAATATTGGATGTGTATCAGTGTATTGGATCCGTGCATTCGGCCTTAAAGTGACAGCAGCTTTGTCCTATATACACCATTCAGGCATAACATTATGACCACTGACAGGTGAAGTGAACCTACGCTGCGCGTAGGGCACCAAGAGCTCAGGGGGGCACCACAAGAAAATCCGCCCCCCCCCCACACCCCCACTCTACAACTTTGCGCAAACGCCGTCAACACGGGCATCAGCAAGTGATCGCGCTTAGGGCATCACAACAGCCAGCCATGGCACTGAGTGAATAACACTGATGATCTCTTCATCACGGCTCCTGTTAGTGGGTGGGATATATTAGGCAGCTAGTGAACATTTTGTCCTCAGAGTTGACGTGTAAGGATTTGACAAGGGCCAAATTGTGATGGCTAGACGACTGGGTCAGAGCATCTCCAAAACTGCAGCTCTTGTGGGGTGTTCCTGGTCTGCAGTGGTCAGGATCTATCAAAAGTGCTCCAAGGAAGGAACAGTGGAGAACCGGCCACAGGGTCATGGGCGGCCCAGGCTCATTGATGCACGTGTGGAGCGAAGGCTGGCCCGTGTGGTCCGATCAAACAGACGAGCTACTGGAGCTCAAACTGCTCAAGAAGTTAATGCTGGTTCTGATAGAAAGGGGTCAGAATACACAGAGCATCGCAGTTTGTTGCGTATGGGGCGGCATAGCCGCTGACCAGTCAGGGTGCCCATGCTGACCCCTGACCCCGCCGAAAGCACCAACAGTGGCACGTGAGCATCAGAACTGGACCACGGAGCAATGGAAGAAGGTGGCCTGGTCTGATGATCACGTGTTCTTTTACATCACGTGGATGGCCGGGTGTGTGTGTGGCTTACCTGGGGAACACATGGCCCCAGGATGCACTATGGGAAGAAGGCGAGCCGGCGGAGGTGATGCTTTGGGCAATGTTCTGCTGGGAAACCTTGGGTTCTGCCATCCATGTGGATGTTCCTTTGACACGTCCCACCTACCTAAGCATTGTTGCAGACCATGTACAGCCTTTCATGGAAACGGTATTCCCTGGTGGCTGTGGCTCTTCCAGCAGGATAATGCTCCTGACACAAAGCACAAATGCTTCAGGAATGGTTTGAGGAGCACAACAATGAGTTTGAGGTGTTGACTTGGCCTCCAAATTCCCCAGATCTCAATCCAATCGAGCATCTGTGGGATGTGCTGAACAAACAAGTGAGATCCCTGTAATCCAATTTACAGGACTTAAAGGATCTGCTGCTAACATCTTGGTGCCAGATACCACAGCACACCTTCAGGGGTCTAGTGGAGCCCATGCCTCGACGGGTCAGCAAAAGGGGGACCAACACAATATTAGGAATAATGTTATGCCTGATTGGTGTATATAACAAAGATTTTAGTGCATTTTTATTATTTCAAATAGAAAACCTTCAATATCAAATTGACTGACCCAACACTTTCAAAAAACAACCCAGCTGTTGGGTTCTGTCCAATATTCACCCAGCGATGGGTTGCCAATGGTGGTTTTTGATCCAGCATTTTTTTTTTGGAGTGTAGATGAACGGAAGTCTTATTGATTTGGAACGAGATGAGGGCCAGTAAATGATGACACATTTTCATAAACTACTACAAACAAAGTCAGCATGAAATGGATGATTTCTTCCCTTATTGTGCCGTGTAACTGCTTCTCAAACGAGAACAGATGTAGGGCGGGGCTTGATTGTGTCTGTGGGGAATTGATTGGATGGTTGTGGTTTGCTATTGGTGGATCTGATGTAAATCACAGGTTGTCCCGCCCTCGTCCCCTTATTTTGATTCAAGATGAATTTGAAGAACATGAAATAGTGATGTGCACGGATAATTTATAATAAATACTGCAATATCCCATTTAAAAAGTGGTGCAGGGATGATGTACATGTGTATGTCAGTCTGTAAGTAAGCATCGCACTGATCCCGCTACCACAACACAATAGGACTTTTTCATTGGCTTTTGGATTATCGCAAAAATTAAATAAATGAATACAGTTCTGTGATCAACCAACATTTATAATACTAACACGTTTTGTCCATCAATATAATGTTCACTAATGACCACAACTTTTATGATTTGTTTTTTCAAATAAAACAAATTACAAAATCTTACAAATATGCAGAGTAGAGAGAGAAAAGCTTAATGTGACTATATGCCAAATTTGCATTGAAATGGTCCATAAACCGCAGTGAGATTCATGCTGAGGTCTGTTATAATTGTGATTTGAAGGATAAAGGAGTGATTTGAAAGGTAAAGTGTGCGGTATTGGTTAAAGTGTGTGAAGGGTCTGATCATGTCGCTCCGCCCTGAGATCAGACAGGAAGTGAATTGAGACACAGACTGAGAACAGGCCAGAGTTTCACACACACACTTTCATGAAATAAACTCATGAAACATCTCTGAACAACACACACATCTGACGCGCCGCAGACGGAAGAAACTCCGCGCGTGAGATGAGATGCGATGCGATGCGATGCTCGTACTCTTCTAAACTAGTTTAACCAGCTGTGCACACGAGGAGAAACGTGGTGAGTGTGTGTCTCACATGAAGACTGTGTGTGTGTGTGTGTGTGTGTGTGTGTGCTTCCTTTGATGTTCGATTTGATGATGTGTTGTTACTGACTCTGTAAGTTTAGTTAAACTCATAATGACTGATGAGAGTATTTGTGACTCTAACATGTACTGTACTTTACCATAGTAAGTTACTTTAGCCTGCAGGACTAACAGTGTGACTTTTTACTGGAATAAAATAAAGTATAAAAGCATGGTTTTAAGTGGATAATAATTTGCCAATGATACACGCACTTTGTTGTTGTTGTTGTTGTTGTTGTTGTTGTTGTTGTTGTTGTTGTTGTTGTTGTTGATGATGATGCAACTGATTTACTTCCTATAATATAAAGCGTGCTAAATACTTCAATTCCATTTAATATTAACATGTCCCAACTCTGTCTGTTAAGTGAACACTGTTTTTGTATGTTATTTCTTAAAATAATTCAATAATAATAGGTATCACTTTATTTTAGTGTCTTTGTTACACATCACATGTAGTTTCTATAGTAATTACTATAAATTATTTGTGGATAAATACATGCAAATAACCCTAAACTAAACCTAATCCTATAGTAAGAACATGTAGTTAATTAATAATTATATTAATATAATACTTGCATGTATAATTACACTGTAACAAGGACACCATAGGGTTACGCTTTATTTTACAGTGTCCTTGTTATATATGTTACATGTACTTACCATAGTATGCACAATTACATGCAACTAACTTCAAACCCTAATCCTATAGTAAGTACATTATATACTTTATATATATTATATAATTACACTGTAACAGTGACACCTTTGAATAAAGTGTAACTCACTATTTTAAGATGTCCATGTTACAGTGTAACTATATGTATTTACTGTAGGGTTAGGGTTTGGTTGAGGGTTAGTTGGATGTAATTATGGATAATTTACTGTTATTACTATAGGAAGTACGTAACATATGTAACAAGAATATTTTAAAATAAAGTGTAGCCTCACACAGTCCCACTTTTATATGAAGTGTCTTTAAATTGTTCAATAGTTCTCCATAGAGGCGTGTCATAATAACATGCGGTTTGCTGCAGGTGATGGAGCAGGAGGGCGTGGTGCAGTACGAGCCGGTGGCGGAGATCGGCGGTGGTGCTTACGGCACCGTGTACAAGGCTCGTGATCGAGACAGCGGGCAGTTTGTGGCTCTCAAGAGTGTGAGAGTGCAGACCAATCAGGACGGCCTTCCTCTGTCCACGGTCCGAGAGGTGGCGCTGCTCAAGCGACTGGAGCAGTTCGACCACCCCAACATCGTCAGGTACCAGAACACGCGTGTGCATGCACTGATCGACAGTCATGGGTGCTTTCAGGAATTAAAGGCGCAGTAAGCGGTTTCTGAGAAACACTGTTGAAAGTGGATCGGACCAAGCGCTACAACAAACTTGTAGCTAATCAGCCGTAGGGGGCGTGTCCACTCATGATGGGGGAGGAGAGTGAGAGGGAGGTTTGAAGAAAGACTGTAGAGAGAGGCTGAGAGACATTACAAATGAGAAAAGCTCAGAGGAATATCAGAAGTGTTATGATCGGGCAAAAGCTTTAGGAGCCACATTAAAGGGAACCCTTTTTACTAGATGTAATATAAGTCTCAGGTGTCTCCAGAAAGTGTGTGTGAAGTTTCAGCTCAAAATACCCCACAGATCCCCACAAATGATGGTACCTATTATGTTGTAAATGTCTGTATTTGAGTGGAAGGAAAAACATGCTGCATGCTTTTATCTTTAAATGCAAATGAGCTGCTGCTCCGCCCCTATCCAGAAGTGGGTGGAGCCTGTACAGCTCGTATCTAAGATACTCTGCCAAAAACTAAAACATCTGTTTGGATTTGATGATCATCTCTATCATGCTCACGTGACATCATGTTGGGAGAATATATACGTTCTTCATCATAATGAGAGTTTATGATCTCCATGCGCTTTAAAGCCATATCAGTCTAAACTTCTGTTTTCTGAGCACACACACACACACACACGAGGCATGCGCACAAAGCTGTGTGTCAGACGGAGCGTCCCGTGAGTATCAAACTAAGTTCTCTTTAACGTCAAACACACACAAGATTATGTCAAAAACACAGTCATTATGTCTGTGAACATAAAGAAATCGCATGTGTGTATTAGATCTAAGTATTAAAGTGATAATATACAGTACCTACTAGAGATGCACTGAAATCAAAATTCTTGGCGAAACCAAGGCCGAAAACCGAAACACCGAAAGAAATTATGCCAATTATTAGTACCATAGCATTTATTAACTTTACTAAAAATCAAGGCATTGCAATTGCATAAATTAATTTAAAAGTTTCAAATAATAAATCAATTACAAATTTTGCAAATATTTATTTAGCACATTGCAACAATGCACAGTATAAAATAAAATTCAAATAAAAAATGTTGAACTTGACCTCACTCATGTGTACATTAAATAATAATGTACAGGCCTACTGTCCTGCAGAAAGGTACAGACATTTAAAGTAATCAAACATAAAATAACTGCATATTTAACTCTTTAAATTAAAGATTAATCCTTATTAAACTTACAAAAGCTATTCAATCAAGAGCAGTGAGTGATGTCCTTATATTTAGTTTGAGATTTGACAGACCGCAGTAAAGGCGACTGCCCCTTTAAGACCTAATGCACGGATATGCGTCGTCTTTCTCACTGTATAAAGTTCACTTAAGGCATACTCATCAAGATGGACATGTTGACATACTTTTTGTGTGAGTTTGTCCGTTTAAGCGCAAGACTTGAAATATAACTAAGTATTTGCAAGCTGTGATTTGCGTATTTGCGCAAATCTTCTCAGCGCGCGTGAGTTCTCATTCGTGTCTTCTGGCGCAACACCCGGTAATGACGCGGAAACGACTGGTCATATTCCAACATACGGCAACACTCGCATTGAACAAAGTGTACAAAGAGAGACCGTTTTGCCCAGGTTTTTCTTTTATTATCGCTGTTGTTGTAGTGTATCACTGAGGAGCCAGCACGTGTATCCAGCAACATAAACATAAACAAAGCATTATTTTCAAGTTACAACCCATGCGTCATCAGATGTGAGATGAACCACATACGTCCACACCGCAGACATGTTGCTTGTTTAGACCGTTTAGACAAGCACGTGCAGGTTGCGGTTTCTATTTGCGTCATCACAACATTTCGGCCGCTATATAGGGGATAGGGAACGATCAGACAGTGCACTATATAGGGATAGGAAGCGATCAGACAGTGCACTATATAGGGATTTGGAGCGATCTGACAGTGCGCTATATAGGGATGAGAGCGATCAGACAGTGCGCTATAAAGGGGATAGGAACGATCAGACAGTGCGCTATAAAGGGGATAGGATCGATCAGACAGTGCACTATATAGGGATAGGGATCAATCAGAGAGTGCACTATATAGGGGATAGGATCGATCAGACAGTGCACCATATAGGGGATAGGATCAATCAGAGAGTGCACTATATAGGGGATAGGGAACGATCAGACAGTGCACTATATAGGGGATAGGGATCAATCAGAGAGTGCACTATATAGGGATAGGGAACGATCAGACAGTGCGCTATATAGGGATAGGATCAATCAGAGAGTGCACTATAGGGGATAGGAACGATCAGACAGTGCACTATATAGTGGATAGGATCGATCAGACAGTGCACCATATAGAGGATAGGGATCGATCAAACAGTGCACCATATAGGGGATAGGGAAGCGATCAGACAGTGCGCTATATAGGGGATAGGATCGATCAAACAGTGCACCATATAGGGATAGGGAGCGATCAGATAGTGCGCTATATAGGGATAGGATCGATCAGACAGTGCACTATAAAGGGGATAGGGATCGATCAGACAGTGCACCATATAGGGGATAGGATCGATCAAACAGTGCACCATATAGGGGATAGGGAGCGATCAGACAGTGCGCTATATAGGGGATAGGATCGATCAAACAGTGCACCATATAGGGGATAGGAACGATCAGACAGTGCACCATATAGGGGATAGGATCGATCAAACAGTGCACCATATAGGGGATAGGGATCGATCAAACAGTGCACCATATAGGGGATAGGGAAGCGATCAGACAGTGCACCATATAGGGGATGAGGAAGCGATCAGACAGTGCACTATAAAGGGGATAGGGATCGATCAAACAGTGCACCATTTAGGGATAGGAACGATCAGACAGTGCACTATATAGGGGATAGGGAAGCGATCAGACAGTGCACTATAGGGATGAGGGAACGATCAGACAGTGCGCTATATAGGGATAGGGATCGATCAAACAGTGCGCCATATAGGGGATAGGGAAGCGATCAGACAGTGCACTATAAAGGGGATAGGGATCGATCAGACAGTGCACCATATAGGGGATGAGAGCGATCAGACAGTGCGCTATATAGGGGATATGGAGCGATCAGACAGTGCGCTATATAGGGGATGAGGAAGCGATCAGACAGTGCACTATATAGGGGATATGGAACGATCTGACAGTGCGCTATATAGGGATTTGATGCGATCAGACAGTGCACTATATAGGAATAGGATCGATCAGACAGTGCACTATATAGGGGATAGGGAACGATCAGACAGTGCGCTATATAGGGGATAGGGAGCGATCAGACAGTGCGCTATATAGGGATTTGGTGCGATCAGACAGTGCGCTATATGGGGATGAGGAACGATCAGACAGTGTGCTATATAGGGGATTTGGAGCGATCTGACAGTGCGCTATATAGGGGATAGGAGCGATCAGACAGTGCGCTATAAAGGGGATAGAAGCGATCAGACAGTGCGCTATAAAGGGGATGAGGATCGATCAGACAGTGCACTATATAGGGGATATGGAGCGATCTGACAGTGCGCTATATAGGGGATAGGAGCGATCAGACAGTGCACTATATAGGGATAGGGCGATCAGACAGTGCACTATATAGGGGATAGGAACGATCAGACAGTGCACCATATAGGGGATAGGAGCGATCAGACAGTGCACTCTATAGGGGATAGGAGCGATCAGACAGTGCACTATATAGGGGATAGGAGCGATCAGACAGTGCACTATAGGGATAGGAACGATCAGACAGTGCACCATATAGGGGATAGAGAGCGAACAGACAGTGCACCATATAGGGATAGGAGCGATCAGATAGTGCACCATATAGGGGATAGGGAAGCGATCAGACAGTGCACTATATAGGGATAGGAACAATCAGACAGTGCACTATTTAGGGGATAGGAAGCGATCAGACAGTGCACCATATAGGGGATAGGGAACTATCTGACAGTGCACCATTTAGGGGATAGGAAAGCGATCAGACAGTGCACCATATAGGGGATAGGGAGCGATCAGACAGTGCACCATATAGGGGATAGGGAAGCGATCAGACAGTGCACCATATAGGGGATAGGAAGCGATCTGACAGTGCGCCATATAGGGGATAGGGAACGATCAGACAATGCGCCATATAGGGGATAGGGAACGATCAGACTGTGCGCCATATAGGGGATAGGGAGCGATCAGACAGTGCACTATATAGGGGATAGGAACGATCAGACAGTGTGCTATATAGGATTTGGAGCGATCTGACAGTGCGCTATATAGGGGATAGGGAGCGATCAGACAGTGCGCTATAAAGGGGATAGGAAACGATCAGACAGTGCGCTATAAAGGGGATAGGGATCGATCAGACAGTGCACTATATAGGGGATATGGAACGATCTGACAGTGCGCTATATAGGGGATAGGAACGATCAGACAGTGCACTATATAGGGATAGGGAAGCGATCAGACAGTGCACTATATAGGGGATAGAAGCGATCAGACAGTGCACCATATAGGGGATAGGAACGATCAGACAGTGCACTCTATAGGGGATAGGAAGCGATCAGACAGTGCACTATATAGGGATAGGGAACGATCAGACAGTGCACTATATAGGGGATAGGGAAGCGATCAGACAGTGCACCATATAGGGGATAGGAAGCGAACAGACAGTGCACCATATAGGGATAGGGAAGCGATCAGATAGTGCACCATATAGGGGATAGGGAACGATCAGACAGTGCACTATATAGGGGATAGGGAACAATCAGACGGTGCTCTATTTAGGGGATAGGGAACGATCAGACAGTGCACCATATAGGGGATAGGGAACGATCTGACAGTGCACCATTTAGGGGATAGGAAACGATCAGACAGTGCACCATATAGGGGATAGGGAACGATCAGACAGTGCACCATATAGGGGATAGGGAACGATCAGACAGTGTGCTATAAAGGGATTTGGAACGATCTGACAGTGCGCTATATAGGGATAGAGCGATCAGACAGTGCGCTATAAAGGGGATAGGGAACGATCAGACAGTGCGCTATAAAGGGGATAGGGATCGATCAGACAGTGCACTATATAGGGGATATGGAACGATCTGACAGTGCGCTATATAGGGATAGGGAGCGACCAGACAGTGCACTATATAGGGGATGGGGAAGCGATCAGACAGTGCACCATATAGGGATAGGGAACCATCAGACAGTGCACCATCTAGGGATAGGAACGATCAGACAGTGCACTCTATAGGGATAGGGAACGATCAGACAGTGCACTATATAGAGATAGGAACGATCAGACAGTGCACTATATAGGGATAGGGAACGATCAGACAGTGCACCAAATAGGGATAGGGAACGATCAGACAGTGAACTATATAGGGGATTATATAGGGATAGGGAACGATCAGACAGTGCACTATATAGGGATAGGGAACGATCAGACAGTGCGCTATAGGGATAGGCACGATCAGACAGTGCACTATATAGGGATATGGAACGATCAGACAGTGCGCTATATAGGGGATTTGGTACGATCAGACAGTGCACTATATAGGGGATAGGGATCGATCAGACAGTGCACTATATAGGGGATAGGGAACGATCAGACAGTGCGCTATATAGGGGATAGGAACGATCAGACAGTGCGCTATATAGGGGATTTGGTACGATCAGACAGTGCGCTATATAGGGGATAGGGAACGATCAGACAGTGTGCTATATAGGGGATTTGGAACGATCTGACAGTGCGCTATATAGGGGATAGGGAACGATCAGACAGTGCGCTATAAAGGGGATAGGAAACGATCAGACAGTGCGCTATAAAGGGGATAGGGATCGATCAGACAGTGCACTATATAGGGGATATGGAACGATCTGACAGTGCGCTATATAGGGGATAGGGAACGATCAGACAGTGCACTATATAGGGATAGGAACGATCAGACAGTGCACTATATAGGGGATAGGAACGATCAGACAGTGCACCATATAGGGATAGGGAACGATCAGACAGTGCACTATATAGGGATAGGGAACGATCAGACAGTGCACTATATAGGGATAGAGAACGATCAGACAGTGCACTATATAGGGGATAGGGAACGATCAGACAGTGCACCATATAGGGGATAGGGAACGATCAGACAGTGCACTATATAGGGATAGGGAACGATCAGACAGTGCACTATATAGGGATAGGGAACGATCAGACAGTGCACCATATAGGGATAGGAACGATCAGACAGTGCACCATATAGGGATAGGGAACGATCAGACAGTGCACCATATAGGGGATAGGGAACGATCAGACAGTGCACCATATAGGGGATAGGGAACGATCAGACAGTGCACCATATAGGGGATAGGGAACGATCAGACAGTGCACCATATAGGGGATAGGGAACGATCAGACAGTGCAGTGCACCATATAGGGGATAGGGAACGATCTGACAGTGCGCCATTTAGGGGATAGGGAACGATCAGACAGTGCGCCATATAGGGGATAGGGAACGATCAGACAGTGCACTATATAGGGGATAGGGAACGATCAGACAGTGCACTATATAGGGGATAGGGAACGATCAGACAGTGCACCATATAGGGATAGGGAACGATCAGACAGTGCACCATATAGGGGATAGGGAACGATCAGACAGTGCACCATATAGGGGATAGGGAACGATCAGACAGTGCACTATATAGGGATGGGGAACGATCAGACAGTGCACTATATAGGGATGGGGAACGATCAGACAGTGCACCATATAGGGGATAGGGAACGATCAGACAGTGCACCATATAGGGGATAGGGAACGATCAGACAGTGCACCATATAGGGGATAGGGAACGATCAGACAGTGCACTATATAGGGGATGGAACGATCAGACAGTGCACTATATAGGGGATGGGGAACGATCAGACAGTGCACTATATAGGGGATGGGGAACGATCAGACAGTGCACTATATAGGGGATGGGGAACGATCAGACAGTGCACCATATAGGGGATAGGGAACGATCAGACAGTGCACCATATAGGGGATAGGGAACGATCAGACAGTGCACCATATAGGGGATAGGGAACGATCAGACAGTGCACCATATAGGGGATGGGGAACGATCAGACAGTGCACTATATAGGGGATGGGGAACGATCAGACAGTGCACTATATAGGGATAGGAACGATCAGACAGTGCACCATATGGGATAGGGAACGATCAGACAGTGCACTATATAGGGGATGGGGAACGATCAGACAGTGCACTATATAGGGGATGGGGAACGATCAGACAGTGTAAATATGCTTTCCATTGGGGTGAATGAAGTCTGTTTCATGTTACTCGCTGCAGCTCCGGTCCAGAGACACGATAGCACAGAGCGGATCATGACAAGCATGAATCACACTCTGATTCTCAATAGTGTGGGAAGGGAGAACAGTCTCTCACATCCTGTGAAGTCTCAGTGAGCTTTTTCCTGTTTCCCTTCAAGCGCCAGCCAACCAGGATGAGGATAACGGCAGGATATAATTGCCCCAATGGGATAAATAAAGCTCTAAACTATAACAGCAGGATGGTACCTATTCAATAACAGCACGAGACAAGCACACAGACCAATCACAACACTAATACAAATGATACTTTACACATCAACCCGTAACAGGGATGTAACCGTGTGTGTGATCTGTTGTTGTTGTGTGTGTGACCAGGCTCATGGACGTGGCGCCACACTGAGGACTGACCAGGAGACGAAAGTGACTCTAGTGTTTGAGCACGTGGATCAGGACCTCAGGACGTACCTGGAGAAAGCGCCGGCCCCCGGACTGCCCATCCACCAGATCAGAGTAAGCCCCGCTCAAACGCTGTCTGAGCATGAGTGTTTATTGTGTCATATTTCACCTAAAACATTGCATGAAAGCAGGGCCGGAACCATCACAGACAGTGACTACGCTTTACATGTGCACCCGTAATGCGATTATTTCTAATAATCCGAGTAAGGTCTTAATGGCAGTAAGATGTTTACATGACACGAGCAGAACTCCTCACTCAGTTTGCATGCAATTTTTATTATTCCGATTATTCACTAATAAATCATACCACACTCAGATAGAAATACATACTGCATGTTAGCGGCTGTTTTAATCTACTCACATCAAATTCTAAATACATTTTTATGGACGTACTGGATATTAATCGTCCCCGTTATGAACATCGCAATGGCGGGTTTGCCTAAGCTGTCGTCATGTTCTTCACTCCGTCCGGATGAAGATACGGAGCAGAGACTGTGCTGCGTTTGTGTTGACAGAGTTTCGTGATTTGGTGAAGAAGAACTTGAGACATTCATGAAGTTGTGTGAACTAGGGCTGGGCAATATCCCAAAAAAATATATATCTCGATATTTTCAAAATTTTGACGATATTCGATATATATCTCGATATGTTTGCAATTGCTTTTAAATTAAAAATATATTTTCTTTTGCCCCCATTAAAACAACAAAAACTATTTAGATAGAACCAAATTAAATACACAATGATTACGTTTACTGGTAACGGGTTGGGATGACCAAAATCTTAAATCATGATACGAGTAATTTAATATTTTTTGAAATGTACTTTTATAATTACAATATAGATTTTTAATTTGATCTTTAAAAAAACAAAAAAAACATAAATAAAACAGTGCTTTATTTTCACCTACAGTGGGTCTATTTAACAGCAAGAAATAAATCAAATATATATATATATATATATATATATATATATATATATATATATATATATATATATATATATATATATATATATATATATATATATATATATGTGTGTGTGTATATCAGTGTAGAATCAGTGTAACCTATGGTTAATTTATATAATTAAGACTGAGCAGTATATATATAAACTGCTTAGTCTTAATTATATAAATTAACCATAGGCTACACTGATTCTTAATAAATATATTAAAGTTGTTTAGCCAAGCATGGGGTGGTTTTCTAATTTTTGTTGTTTGATTAACATTAAATCAAACAGAATATGAGGTCCGGCCCTTTAAGAGCTCCACGGACCAAATTCATTGTAACACACGATTTCTCACTCAACTCTCTGTACGTTCCACTGATCTATATAAATTATATAGATCAGTGGTACGTTCACTAAAGACATACATTACTGTGTTTACCTGAATACTTGCCAGTACGTGCATTTTTACATCAGTTTGACCACTGAAACCCAATAATCCATGAAGGAACTGAATCCCGATCGCATGTTGTCTGAAAGGCGTGTGCGCGCGCTTCCGGTCAGAGTCCCGCGCCGCGCTATTATTTCTCTCATGCGCGCATGTTTCTGTTGCTTACTTTTTCATACGCTGGGCGTATATATTTAACTCTTCTGCTTCCGATGTTTAGTGAATGGTGGAAGCAGACCTCTGCGTTATCTGGTAATGTTATTTGGGAAAGTTTGCATGTTGAATTTGAAATATTCGATATTCACGATATTTTCAAATTTTACACCGTCGTCAAAATTATTGCGATAGTATCGCTAATATTCGATATATCGCCCAGCCCTAGTGTGAACAACAACCGCATCCGTACGTCCGCACACATGCACATATTGTGATTAAGGTGTTTACATGGTGTTTTGATACGATTAAAATACAATTTAATGGAATTATTATGTAAAGTCTAATTGCAATATTGCCAAAATCCAATCTGAATGGCATTATGAGGGTGCATGTAAAAAATTATGAGTCTCCTCCAATAATTAGAAACGGCCATTCTTCATTACGCAGCGCGCTCTGTATGTTGATGTTGGATTTGATTGTTGATGATTTGGCATGATCTCGGATTGTTTGGTTCTTCGAAGCTCATTCAGGACTTGCTGTCATAGCAACAGGTCCAGAAGCTTTAACCTGCTCGAGTCACTGATTTCATGTGAACAGGATTAGATTGCATCTTTAGGTGATGCTTAAAATCTGTCCCAGCCACTGATTCTTTATCGCAAGAGTTCATTACTAAACCAGACGGGCAATAATCATTTTAAAAAATACTAATAATAATATAAAAATGTATTTGAAAATAATATTATAATGTTGTGTAAAAGGTGCGTATAATACTATAGACACGGACACTTGATTCAGAGATACATTTGTGGAATAATTACTTGCATATTATGCAGATCAATTGAGCTTGACCGTTAAGACACTTTAATCAGTTATCCCGATTAGAAGATCTGGGATCTGTCAAATCATAGCGAGGTACGAAGAACGGACCCTGGTCTCCTCAGAGGTCTAACAGCACTCACAATGTGAAAATGATTGAGATGGCCAATCAAATTAAATATGGCTGTTTTGGAAATTATGATTATGGAAAATATGCTCTTATGTGATTCATGTCATTGCTAACTGAGTGTGAAGAGACCAGATACATTTCACCGTTGACATTTTAGACATACAAATAAAAGTTCATATGTGTATATTTTTTAATGCAAATTAATACAAATATTATTAGCAAATAAAAATTAGACCTAGAACTTCCTTCACGATTCTACAGGCTTTATCGAAATCGCTCCACTCGTTGGAAACAGGTGCACTACCACTCAGAGTAAGATTAATTATTTTTATTTTAAATATTTTTCTAAGAAATGAACACTTTTATTCAGCAAGGACGCGTAAGACATTTATAATGTTACAAAAGATTAAATTTCACATGAATGCTGTTCTTTATATTCATCAAAGAATCCTGAAAAATTTAATATATCAAAGTTTCCACACAATTATGAACCATTTTCATCATTACTAATAATCATAAATGTTTCCTGAGCACCAAATGATCATATCAGAATGATTTTTGAAGGATCATGTGACTCTGAAGACTCAGCTTTGATCACATGAATTATATTTTACTATAATTCACACAGAGAATGGCTGCTTTACAATGTATATTGATGTAATAAATGCAGCTTTGGCGGCAGGAGAGATGTCTTTCAGAAACATTAGAAGATATCACAGAGCTCAAACTCCTGAACCGTAGTGTGAGTTTTAAATCCCAGTCCAGATATTACTTCCTCAAACTAAAACATTAGTATAATGCCGCCAAAGCTTACGCAAAGAAAAAAAGACTTCAGTGAGGCTTCAGTGTGTCTGAATGCGAAAGCATATCCCCTTCTGCCTTCTGAAAACCAATCATATCCAAACATCCATATCTAAACATATCCATCAATGGTTCGGATTTATTTCTAAAGCTGTTCCTGCGGATGCTCGCGGTTATGGTAAGGGGTGTACCACTTCTGACACACGCTTGAGGTGTTCGGGCCAATCACAACACACTGGCCAATCAGAACGCTCTGGGCTTTTCAGAAGGAGGGGCTTTGTAGAAATCGGAGCGTGTCAGACAGACTGGGACAGGGCTGGATTGGTAATCAGGCGTGCCGGGCATTTTCACGGTGGGCTGATGCACTTTGGGGCTGATACAAGGGGTTGTGTCTAACATGATCTTAAAGATTAATAAAACTTCAGTTAAACTCTGGATTCTGTGGAAGAGCTATGGTCATTTTTATTAGGGCAATTATCTGATCATTTAAATTAATTTAAATTATGCCTTTACAAGATGTAAAAGAAGTCTCTGTTGTCCCCAGAGTGTGTATGTGAAGTTTTAGCTCAAAATCCCCCACCAGTCATATTTTATAGCCTGTTAAAATTGCAAAAACACACTGTGTGCGTCTCAATCAGCTCCCTAGTTCAGTAGTCAGGGCACTGATCAGGGATCAGCCCATTGACTTATGTCCTGATGAGTGCCATGGCTACTGAACTAAGGAGCTGATTGGGACGCACCCAGTGTTATTGTGTGTGTCCCTTTAAATGCAAATGAGCTGCTGCTCCCTGCCTGTTCTTTCAAAAAGAGGGCGGAGCTTCAAGAGCTTGTGCAACAACAACGACAACAGAACATGTCAGAAACTAGCGGTGTTCAGTTCGAACCGGACTCGGACCATAATGGCTAAAGAGCCGAAGATTATCTGCTGCATGGAGACAGAACGGGTGTAGTTTAACGGGATCACGTGAAAAAAGTCTCACTCGGGTGTTTGGGTTCTCCAGACAATAAAATATGATTTTGTTACAGTTTCAACACACTACTAACTAACTCAACCAGGCCCCGCCCCTTTATTCTGCGTATGAATTATTATAAGGAGGAATATTGTGACGTGTTGGTTTCTGAAGAAACTCAAGACTACATTGAGACGTCTCAGGAGTTCAGGAACACTGACACTGATAGAGAGAAGAACTCCCGCTGGAGGACTCAAACAGCAACATCACACCGTAACAAGGACAGCACAATAACGTGTGACCCGGATGTTATCAGCAGATGTGTAACGTGTGTTTGCGTGTGATGCAGGACTTGATGCAGCAGCTGCTGTGTGGTTTGGCCTTTTTGCACTCGAATCGGGTTCTCCATCGGGATCTGAAGCCGGAAAACATCCTGGTGACCAGCAGAGGACAGGTGAAGCTGGCTGACTTCGGTTTGGCGCGGATCTACAGCTATCACATGGCGCTAACACCAGTGGTAAGAGATGCAGGGTCTGGTATCATCAGCACTGATCACACACACACACACACACACGTCTGATGCTGTTCTCTCCGCTCAGGTCGTGACGCTGTGGTATCGCTCTCCTGAAGTGCTGCTCCAGACCACATACGCCACACCTGTGGACATCTGGAGCACCGGCTGCATCTTCGCTGAGATGTTCAGACGCACGTGAGTCTTAGCTGTGAGTGAGTGTGTGAGAGTGTGAGTGTGAGAAACCCATGTCTTGAATACGTCTGTGCGTAGTGGTTCTTGAAGCTCTGACTCCAGCTGCAGTCCACTCTTTGTGAATCTCCCCCACATTTTTAATGGGTTTTGTTTCACATTCCTCTCCAGGGTGCGGTTATCCCTATTGCTTGTACACTTTTTTCTACCTCATCTTTTCCTTCCCTTCGCCTCTGTGAACAGCCAGCCTCTTTTGCAATGACCTTTTGTGTCTTGCCCTCCTTGTGCAAGGTGTCAAAGGTCGTTTTTGGACAACTGTCCAGTCAGCAGTCTTCCCATGATTGTGTAGCCAACAGAACTAGACTGAGAGACCATTTAAAAGGCCTTTGCAGGTGTTTGAGATAATTAGCTGATTAGAGTATATTCAATATTCAACCTTTTCATAATATTCAAATTTTCTGATATACTGAATTTGGGATTTTCCTTAGTTGTCAGTTATAGTCATTAAAATTGAAAGAAATAAACATTTGAAATATATCAGTCTGTGTGTGATGAATGAATATAATACACAAGTTTCACTTTTTGAATTAAATAAATAAACTTTTTGATGATATTCTAATTATATGACCAGCACCTGTATATTTAAATGGCACAAAACAAGTCTTCATTATCATTTTCGGAGTTCTTGGGGATGGAAATACAGGATTCAGGCTTGTGTGATTATTAAACTTCAAAAGGCGAATATTTAAATAATTAAATATGTGAACGCTGCACATTCAAATAAAAACACATTCTACAGACAAATGCTTTCACACATTTCAAAATAAGAGTCCCGGTCTGTTTCAAGTCCTGCATTATGCATAAACCCTTCTTTCCTTGAGTTCCTTCCTTCCCTTCTTTCCTTCCTTCCTCCCTCCTCATCATGTCTGTTGATCAGTTCGCTTCATTGCTATGATTTGTAATGTGGCATCTCGTCTTTCAGACCTCTCTTCTGTGGAGATTCGGAGGTGGACCAGCTGGGAAGATTTTTGCGTAAGTAAAAACAGGCACACACGCAGTTAGAGAGACACTGAACACACAACTACACTGACGGTCAAGTCAACATGTGATTTCTAGTGACGTGTGTTGATTGACAGGGTGATCGGCCTGCCGCTCTGAAGACGAGTGGCCGATGGATGTCACTCTGTCCCGTCCAGAACTTCAGCCCTCAAAACCCTCGGCCAATCACAGACTGTGTTCCTGAGATCAGTGAGAAGGGGGCGGAGCTCTTATTGGTACGTTTACATTCAACATCACTTCACATGCAGCTGCTTTTACCAGAGTACATTTTTTTTAGAGATTTAGAAATATATATATATATCAGGGCTGTCAATCGATGAAACATTTTAATCGCTCACTTATCGTAAAATGAAGCATACGCCATTCATCCCATTAAACACATTCATTTTGTCATCATTTGCTATATCCAGCAAAGTAAAAAATCCGACAACTGTATTTTCTGCAAGCTTCAAGGATCATTAGAGACTCCAAAGGACACCAAATAACCAAATATAAGGAGTCCATATTATTATATTATATTATAAATTTATACAGACCTAAGCAGATTACAGAAAAAAAAAACTTTACAGAATTGAGTGTGTGTACAGAGCAACATTTTAGTCGAGTAAAGCTGTGATACCGAACAGGCCCACACGGAGACGCCAAAAACTCCTAAATCCGGGATGGGTAAACTCGGTCCTGGAGAGTAAAAACAGTAATCAAAACATTGTATTAGTCTTACATATAATTGTATATTTAAATAACTATTAACAGATTTTATGCTGAATATAAAAATCAATATGCTTTTGAATATGAACAGCTCAATATAAAAATACATTTTGAATTGGTTAACTGTATAAATGTGTTCTTGATAATTGTAGTGGTCTCATCTTGTGCGCTTTTCTTGCTTTCTGAGCACTGACCGGTGAAGTGAGTTACACTGATGATCTCTTCCTCACGGCTCCTGTTAGTGGGTGGGATATATTAGGCAGCAAGTGAACATTTTGTCCTCAAAGTTGATGTGTTAGAAGCAGGAAAAATGGGCAAGCGTAAGGATTTGAGCGAGTTTGACAAGGGCCAGATTGTGATGGCTAGACGACTGGGTCAGAGCATCTCCAAAACTGCAGCTCTTGTGGGGTGTTCCCGGTCTGCAGTGGTCAGGATCTATCAAAAGTGCTCCAAGGAAGGAACAGTGGAGAACCGGCCACAGGGTCATGGGGCGCTCAGGCTCATTGATGCACGTGTGGAGCGAAGGCTGGCCCGTGTGGTCCGATCAAACAGACGAGCTACTGGAGCTCAAACTGCTCAAGAAGTTAATGCTGGTTCTGATAGAAAGGTGTCAGAATACACAGAGCATCGCAGTTTGTTGCGTATGGGGCGGCATAGCCGCTGACCAGTCAGGGTGCCCATGCTGACCCCTGACCCCGCCGAAAGCACCAACAGTGGCACGTGAGCATCAGAACTGGACCACGGAGCAATGGAAGAAGGTGGCCTGGTCTGATGATCCCGTGTTCTTTGACATCACGTGGATGGCCGGGTGTGTGTGCGTGGCTTACCTGGGGAACACATGGCCCCAGGATGCACTATGGGAAGAAGGCGAGCGGGCGGAGGCTGTGTGATGCTTTGGGCAATGTTCTGCTGGGAAACCTTGGGTCCTGCCATCCATGTGGATGTTCCTTTGACACGTCCCACCTACCTAAGCATTGTTGAGACCATGTACAGCCTTTCATGGAAACGGTATTCCCTGGTGGCTGTGGCTCTTCCAGCAGGATAATGCTCCTGACACAAAGCACAAATGCTTCAGGAATGGTTTGAGGAGCACAACAACGAGTTTGAGGTGTTGACTTGGCCTCCAAATTCCCCAGATCTCAATCCAATCGAGCATCTGTGGGATGTGCCTCGCTGGGTCAGGGTTGTTTTGGCAGCAAATGGGGATCCAACACAATATTAGGACATAGGTCTTAATGTTATGCCTGATCGGTGTGTATAAGTATGCACGTCAAGTCAAGCTCAACAAAAATACAGAAAAACAGTAATATTATGAAATATTACAATTAAAAAAATCATTCTAATATGCTGATTTATTATCAGTGTTGGAAACAGTTGTGCTGCTTCATAACCCATAAAATGTTTCTACTAGTGTTGGTTGTGGATAATAATCCTGACTGAACTGTAACTGATGATCTGAATGTTTAACAGCTCAGATGATCTTGTGACTCTCGATCTTCCTCTACCTTCACAGGAAATGCTGACATTCGACCCGCTGAAGAGAATCTCTGCGCTGAACGCTTTGGAGCACGAGTTCTTCACAGAATGAGCGTTCATTCCCATCATCCACTGCGGCCTGGGACCAGCAAGAGTGCCACTTACTTAAGAGCTGAATGTTCATACGTGTGTGTGTGTGTGTGTGTGTGTGTGTGTGTGTACATGTTTGTCTGTGACTTCAGTGAGCGTATCATGAGGAGGATTTGAGCGTCTGTGATGATAGACTTGAACTTTGAAGTGTCATATTTCTCTTCCTTTACAGTGGAGCATTATCATGTCCACTCTTATCCATCATCCAGCATCTGATTCAACTGAGAAAATAAATAAACTGGCTCCTAAAACTCACGGATCTCAAACCAGGAACTGCTGACGTCAGTGGTCGGGATCACGATCACTGCGAAACGCGTCTGACGAAACCAAACGACCATAAGCTGTCCACACCAACTTCCCCATTTCTATTCTGTCCCACCCAACTCAAATAAAATGCTTTCATTTATAAATGTGTTTTTTAGTGGTTTATTCTATCAGATCCAGTGACGACCAGTTTTATCAAACAGAAGATACAAAAACACACTATCAATCTTTCAGACAATAAACAAGTAATGGCTCAATAGTCAACAAAAATGTTGGAATATTAAACACCAATTCTAGATGTTTTTTATCTTTCTTGTTAATAGACATTGACGCTGTATTTAAATACAAAGGAAGCATTGATGTTTTCACTGCTGTAGATCGTCTGCTTTGCTCTGAAACAGATCGCACTTGTTATAATAGCCACGTTTCATTATCCTTCAAATTGTAGTTTCAGGGTAAGTGTGAATCTGCATGGGCTGTGAACTGAAGTGGTGTTTGTTACCTTTTTGTTTCATGAAAGTAAGTAACTTTTTTTTTTTGACGAGTGATCCCATAGTATTGGGCCGATGCGATACTGCTATCGGTTAGGTCGGAGGAGAGCAGCGGGTCTTTTGAGACTATTCAAACACATTCGACCATATGAGCACACTAAGAAAGTCTGCATAACATCTTTATATTTTTCCTTTATATGGACGTTAAAAGCATCAACCAAATCAATATTTGCTTCTTGTTTTATCCTTAACGATTTCCAATCTACTTCAGTACAGATCATATTCCATGGAGCCATTGCCGGGTATACCACTGTAGAGCTAATCTTCATAACTTGCTCCCCAATCACTTTTACTATTTCATTACCTACACTCACCTAAAGGATTATTAGGAACACCTGTTCAATTTCTCATTAATGCAATTATCTAATCAACCAATCACATGGCAGTTGCTTCAATGCATTTAGGGGTGTGGTCCTGGTCAAGACAATCTCCTGAACTCCAAACTGAATGTCAGAATGGGAATGAAAGGTGATTTAAGCAATTTTGAGCGTGGCATGGTTGTTGGTGCCAGACGGGCCGGTCTGAGTATTTCACAATCTGCTCAGTTACTGGGATTTTCACACAACCATTTCTAGGGTTTAAAAAGAATGGTGTGAAAAGGGAAAAACATCCAGTATGCGGCAGTCCTGTGGGAGAAAATGTCTTGTTGATGCTAGAGGTCAGAGGAGAATGGGCCGACTGATTCAAGCTGATAGAAGAGCAACTTTGACTGAAATAACCACTCGTTACAACCGAGGTATGCAGCAAAGCATTTGTGAAGCCACAACACACACAACCTTGAGGCGGATGGGCTACAACAGCAGAAGACCCCACCGGGTACCACTCATCTCCACTACAAACAGGAAAAAGAGGCTACAATTTGCACGAGCTCACCAAAATTGGACAGTTTAAGACTGGAAAAATGTTGCCTGGTCTGATGAGTCTGGATTTCTGTTGAGACATTCAGATGGTAGAGTCAGAATTTGGTGTAAACAGAATGAGAACATGGATCCATCATGCCTTGTTACCACTGTGCAGGCTGGTGGTGGTGGTGTAATGGTGTGGGGGGTGTTTTCTTGGCACACTTTAGGCCCCTTAGTGCCAATTGGGCATGGTTTAAATGCCACGGCCTACCTGAGCATTGTTTCTGACCATGTCCATCCCTTTATGACCACATGTGCCCATCCTCTGATGGCTACTTCCAGCAGGATAATGCACCATGTCACAAAGCTCCAATCATTTCAAATTGGTTTCTTGAACATGACAATGAGTTCACTGAACTAAAATGGCCCCACAGTCACCAGATCTCAACCCAATAGAGCATCTTTGGGATGTGGTGGAACGGGAGCTTCGTGCCCTGGATGTGCATCCCACAAATCTCCATCAACTGTAAGATGCTATCCTATCAATATGGGCCAACATTTCTAAAGAATGCTTTCAGCACCTTGTTGAATCAATGCCACGTAGAATTAAGGCAGTTCTAAAGGCGAAAGGGGGTCAAACACAGTATTAGTGTGGTGTTCCTAATACAGGCCCTTCTCAAAAAATTTGCATATTGTGATAAAAGTTCATTATTTTCCATAATGTAATGATAAAATTAAAATTTAATATATTTTAGATTCATTGCACACCAACTGAAATATTTCAGGTCTTTTATTGTTTTAATACTGATGATTTTGGCATACAGCTCATGAAAACCCAAAATTCCTATCTCAAAAAATTAGCATATGGTAAATGGACTGCATTTATATAGCGCTTTTAACAGACCAATGGCCATCCAAAGCGCTTTACATCTTGCCTCACATTCACCCATAAATATTAATAATAAATAAATATAAATATTATAATAACGTATTACTTATATATTTGTAAAATTATATTTTATTAACAAAGCTTTATTTTAAAGTGATGTTTAATTTGCGCCCTCTTATTTTGACATTTAAGTCAATGACAATTGGCTGAATCCACAGCCAATGGCGAAAGTTGTTGCTCCTGGAGATCCCGCCCCATATTGGAGTTCTCCATGCCTACCTTGGATGAAACTGCACACTATTCTTCAGTAACATTTTCTTGAATTAATTGCACTCCTGACTCTTGGTCTTCATTATTCACCACTGGTCTCGGGTCCTAAACTGTTATCCCTGTAACACTGTGCACCAATGCTCCCCATCCAACCTGATGGAGCTTGAGAGGTCCTGCAAAGAGAAACTGCCCCAAAATAGGTGTGGCAAGCTTGTAGCATCATACTCAAAGAGACTTGAGGCTGTAATTGGTGCCAAAGGTGCTTCAACAAAGCATTGAGCAAAGGCACGTGATTGTTTTTTGCTTTTATTTAAATATATTTGCAAAGGGGGAGAGAGTCCAGTTCCCACAGCGCACTGCCATCCGGCCTTCCACCAGCCGGGTGAACTCCTCCAGGAGATGGTGCTGGAAACCCTTCGATGGATGGATCTCTGACTCCTCCGGTGCCTGGGGGGCGACGATGGGACCCTCCGGCCTCAGGCAAACGCTGGCGACTCCTCCTCTCCCTCTTGATAGACAGAGTCCGGTTCCCAAAGCGCACTGCCATCCGGCCCTCCACCAGCCGATGAACTCCTCCAGGAGATGGCGCTGCAAACCCTTCGATGGACGGCTCTCTGACTCTCTGACCACGACAGCCCCTCCGGCTTCAGACACCCGGCAGTGAGACCCCCCCTCTCTATCTGTCTGTCTATCTATCTATCTATCTATCTATCTATCTATCTATCTATCTATCTATCTATCTATCTATCTATCTATCTATCTATCTATCTATCTATCTATCTATCTATCTATCTATCTATCTCTCTCTCTGTCTGTCTATCTGTCTGTCTATCTATCTGTCTATCTCTCTCTGTCTATCTGTCAGTCTGTCTATCTATCTGTCTGTCTGTCTGTCTGTCTATCTGTCAGTCTGTCTGTCTATCTATCTGTCTCTCTCTCTCTCTCTCTCTATCTGTCTGTCTATCTATCTGTCTATCTTTCTCTGTCTGTCTATCTATCTATCTATCTATCTATCTATCTATCTATCTATCTATCTATCTATCTATCTATCTATCTATCTATCTATCTATCTATCTATCTATCTATCTATCTATCTATCTGTCTGTCTATCTGTCTGTCTATCTGTCTGTCTATCTATCTCTCTATCTTTCTGTCTATCTATCTCTCTCTCTATCTGTCTGTCTGTCTATCTATCTGTCTATCTCTCTCTGTCTGTCTATCTATCTATCTATCTCTCTCTATATGTCTGTATATCTGTCTGTCTATCTATCTCTCTCTCTATCTTTCTGTCTATCTATCTCTCTCTATCTGTCTGTCTGTCTGTCTATCTATCTGTCTATCTCTCTCTCTCTGTCTGTCTGTCTATCTATCTATCTATCTATCTATCTCTCTATCTGTCTGTCTGTCTGTCTCTCTCTCTCTCTCTCTCTCTCTCTGTCTGTCTGTCTGTCTCTCTCTCTCTCTATCTGTCTGTCTATCTATCTAGAGAGGGGGGGGTCTCACTGCCGGGTGTCTGAAGCCGGAGGGGCTGTCGTGGTCAGAGAGTCAGAGAGCCGTCCATCGAAGGGTTTGCAGCGCCATCTCCTGGAGGAGTTCATCGGCTGGTGGAGGGCCGGATGGCAGTGCGCTTTGGGAACCGGACTCTGTCTATCAAGTTCTGTTCATCGGCCCGTCCCCCCAGGCTCCGGAGGAGTTTCCAACCCCTTACCACCAAGAGGTTTCCAGGCGAGGAGGAGTTCTCCCAGCTGGTTTCTCTCTCTCTCTCTCTCTCTCTCTCTCCTTTTCTCTCGTCGTGTCTGTCTTTAATCTCTGGGCTTTTCTTCTTGGAGCCTGGAGAAGGCAGTGGAGGAAGTCTGGGCTCCTCAGAGATCCTTCATATATAATTTAGTCCTGGTTCTTTGTTTTCACCGGTTCCTCTTTCTTCATGACCTTCTTTGGAGGCGGGCTGCGTGGCATCAGCTTTTTTCCGGTCTGCAATAGAGACGTGATTATTAAGTTAGCATCACACTATGGATTCATGTTTCAATGTTTGATGAGCAAGACAAAAGTATGGGTATGTAGTGCTGGTTCTGTGTGGGACTTACGATCTTCGGTGGAGGAGGAGCAAAGCTCTCTCCGTCTTTTCTCCCTCCGTTCCGCTCGCAGTTCTTCCATCTCGGCTTCTTTCTGTTGCCTCAAACTGTAAAGGAGGGAGATTATCAAACCATACAATTATAACATCATATAACTGATGATCACAGTAGCTTTATGGCTTTGTCATGAAGACAAGTATTTTTATATCTTACGTGGTGTCATAGGCTTTAAAAAGCTGCTTCCGTATTTTGCGGAGTCTCTCAGGCGACATGACTTCCATCTTTTGTAAAAGCCACTCTTCTAAATCTGTCAGCATTACGAATGGAAAGGAAGGGCTGCAGAAACGGCCTAAGGTCTCCAGGTAAAACTCCGACAGCTTCTCACATAACTCTCTGATCTGGTGAGGCAAAAGCAAACGATGTGATCAGCCGTGCAGTCTTTTAACACATTTGGATGTGTGTGTGTGTGTGTTGCTGTGACGGCTTTAAATGGGACACGATGTGCTTACCTTCTTTCTCATAGTGATCGGGTCACATTTGCAGAACTGCAGGTATTGAAGTTGCTCTTTCATGTGTATTATGTCTTTAGTGTTCTTCACCTCCAGTTTCCTAATTTGGTCCATCTGCTCTCTAAAGGCGTCCATCTTCTCCTTTCTGCACAAAAACACACAAGACAAAAACACTGTTACTGTCTTCAGTTCCCAGACTTCCCACAGATTGAGAGTGTGTAGAAGAAAAACATACATCTTTTCCTTTTCCTCTGATAGCGCGAGGACCCGTTCATGGTCGGCCACGAAATTCATATATTGGCACGCAACATCGTCATCAGAGTCGGCACTTTCTCCATCAGAGTCACAGACTTCACTGAAACAGTAACAGAGATGATTCATGTAATCAGAAGCAGTATCTTCACTGCGCATATGCAACATCATACATTAGGGGTGTAACGATACCTCGTATATCGAGAAATGTACCGTTGATGTAAACGATATGATCAGCTTACTGTGTTTATAAGGTATAGTTCAACCAAATACGTCATTTCTGTCATCATCTAATCACCCTCATGTCGTTTCAAACCTGTACGATTTTCATTTAACTTCAAAACACAACTGAAGATATTTTTCAAGAAACTTAAAGGGCTACTTCAGCGCTGGGACGATGAATGTGTGTTTAAACTGGGTCATTTATGTAGTAGACATGTGAAATTATTTTTGAATTTGGAGCCTAAAATAACATTTCGTTCAGTTAGAGAACAGACACTACAAGTAAAAACTGAACGTGTGTTTTCAATAAAGAGTGAGTGAGCCGAAGGAAAGTCACGGCACAAACGCAGCAGGAGTCGGATCTCATTCATCACGAGAGCTGAGGTAAGCGCGGGTCATTCACGGCGCGTGTGCAGTCTGACACGTTTACAGATCATGCCTAATGAATAAACATGTATATAAAATATCGGGATAAATATTGCATCGTGAGTTTAGTATCAGGATTTACACTGTTATACAAATGCCAAACATCCATTGAGCACATTGGCATGACAGTACTATTGTGCTGACCTTTCACAAGCTTTCTCTTCCCGTTCCTGCGTTCTCCTCATCAAATCCTGAGCTCTGGAACATGACCAAATAAAAAACAATAAATCAGTGTCTGGCAACCAAAACTGAACAAATCAACATTAGCAATGATGTAAAAGTAGTTACGCTTTTGTGGCCTTCGGGGCAATCGGCTTCCGGGTCAAAGATATACACTTCCCATGGATTTCAGGGATTCTGGCTTCGGGGGGATGTATGAATGCAGTTCCTCTGAGGTCTGGATTTCTCTCAAGATGAAAAAAGTCCCGAATCTGGAGGGAGAGTTACAGAAAAGCAGTTCATCAGCTCGTGTGCTGACTTTACTGAAAATCATATCAACAACAAATGCAGATTCTTTCAAGATTGCCAGAATTATTTGTGCATTATTCACCATTTCCATCTGTCTCATGGGGTACTTTATTTCAGGGTGAGTACGATCCATAACCTTGTCAAAGGTGTCCTGGATCCAGCCCGTCAGCCGGGAATACTGGAAGCTCAGCTGACGAGTTTCTCTAGCATTCATTTCCTGGAGAACACATGAATGGTCAGTGATCGTAAGAGACAGAACTGTACAGAAGACATCAGCGTGTCTGTTTGTCTGTGTAAATGTGTGTGTGTATTTACCAATTCTCTTATTTCTAGAGATAAAGCTGATTTCTCAGCCTCTTGTTGTGATATTTTTATCTCCAGCAGAGGAAGCTCAGAAGTCATTTTTTTCAGCTCCTCCTTATTTTTCTCCATCTCCTTCCTCACGGATTCCTCCTCTTCCAGCATTTTATCCTGCTCTCTCAGAAAACTCTTTCCAATATTTCTTCTCTTTCTAATTTTCTGGTCCTCTACCTGGGACTCTTTGGACTCTTCAGAGTCACAGACTTCACTGAAACAGTAACAGAGATGCTATGGACGACGTCTCTTCACTTTGCATATGCACAATATTTAAAGAAATACTGCGCTATTAACTTTAGTATCGTGAGTTTAGTATCAGGATTCACACTGTTATACAAATGCAAAACATCCATTGAGCACATTGGCATGACAGTACTATTGTGCTGACCTTTCACAAGCTTTCTCTTCCCGTTCCTGCGTTCTCCTCATCAGATCCTGAGCTCTGGAACATGACCAAATAAAAAACAATAAATCAGTGTCTGGCAACCAAAACTGAACAAATCAACATTAACAATGATGTAAAAGTAGTTACGCTTTTGTGGTCTTCGGGGCAATCGGCTGTTTTGAACGGGGTTTGAGTTTGGCATCACACCTGGCCCGGTCATTTTTTGCCTTCCGCAATCTTTCGGAAACGGCACTTTTCTCCTGATTTATAGGCTGGGCCACGTTCGAATGCTGCAAATAACTCTGAGAAAGAAAGAGAGAAAGGTTAGAAGAGGACAGAGGCTACACACAAATGAAAACCCCAATGCACACAATGTTCAGCCAGTGGATATTTCACATGTGCCCTGGAGCCCAACAGCAGTCCTGCGTCTCACGGGGAAATCTGGGGCGATAGCCAACAACACATCGCATGGGGCAAAATTATCCATTTTCCTTTCATGCCAAAAATCATTAGGATATTAAGATCATGTCCCATGAAGATATGTTATAAATGTCCGACCGTAAATATATCAAACATGTATTATTAGTAATATGCATTGCCAAGGACTTCATTTGGACGACTTTAAAGGAGATTTTCTCAATATTTTGATTATTTTGCACACCTCCAGATTTTCAAATAGTTGTATCTCGGTCAAATATTGTCATAACAAGCCACACATCACTGGAAAGATTATTGATTTACACGTCATTAGGACTGGTTTTGTGGTCCAGGGTCACATATTTCATATTAATTTGAACTGGATCAATCAGAATATACTAAATTCACTCACATCATAGCGCTCTTGGCGATGAAGCTCAGCTTTCCGTAGATCCACACCGATGCCGTACACTGACGCTAGTGGATACCGTTCTGCAGAAAACATCACATTTATTTCATGTTAATACGGTTCTCATGAAGGAACTCATGTTTACTTCGTACTCAAGTGATATGGTTTGAATTCAAATGTTACGAACCGGTGTTGTGAGGGTCAAAGATGGGAGGAAGCTTGACAGACTCCCGCAGATTGAGCTCCTGTTGATGATAAATGAGGATGAACACCTTAATACTGTGCTCAACATACAGGGTTTCTGCAGATTTCATGAAGACTCACAAGTAACCAATGAAGGAAACACAACATCAGTGTGATCTCTAAATGCAGATGTTTAAGGAGAAACACTTCAACACATCTTCCAACCGATATCTGTGGCTTTTTAATTCATTCGACTAAAAAAAGCTCGACTGGTTTTGCTCAGAAGCTCTTCAATATGGACATCACTTTCACTGCCGCTTCTGATCACACCGCAGAAAGGGATTTCTCTCTTTCCAGCACAAATATCCCAAGATTCATAAATCCACACACATTGACTTCAGCTGGAACATGACATGAAATATGAAGTCTTGCTTTCTGTGAAGTTTAGGACTAAAACCAGAACAAATATCTGCAATGGGCTCAGAAAGACCAGCTTCATTTAGAAGTTCTGACAGATGTTTGATGTTGTTTTGAGCATAAATCACTTCATTTTATAACATTTTTAAGACTTCGTTTTACATTTGCATCTCAAGTATATTTATCAGAGATGCACCGATATGACCATTTTGGCCGATACCGATAAATCTTAATGTTTGAAAGCTGATAACCGATATATTGGCCAATAAATCTAAAACAAATTTAATTTTTGAGAGCCTGATTATAAAAACAAAAGTCTCACCATTAAAGCCATGTCACAAACACACAGTTATGATGCTCTCATTATGATTTTATACAGCCGATATGACAGACTTGGGCAGACTTTATTTTCCTTTTTTTTAAAGTGATTTCAATCATATTTCAAGCGATTCATAACCATCACGGTGAATAATGCACATCTGAAGCTGAAGGAAATAATAAAATTTACATACTATCGGCTTTAATTTATTATTAAAAAGAAATACTGATACGGTGGCTGATATTTCACACATCCCTAAAATGTATCTTGATTTAAACTTCTTTAGATATTTGAATTGGGAAACAGGGCATAAATACTGAGGAAGACGATCATTTTTTGCAATGCACACGACATTTAATGCCATGACTTTATGAATGTAAGACTTTCTGCTCTGATTTAAGATCATTTTAAGACGTTTTTAAGACTCACAGAAGCGCTGAACATATGAACGCAGGCTTAATATTAATAATGACCCATGATGGTTGAAAAAACACATTCAATGTTAGGATAGCCTTCTTACCTTGACCGTCACAATGCCTCCTGGGTTACGTTTAGCTGGTGGTTGTGGCCGCAGTGCAGGCATGTTTGTGGCACACACAGGCTGTCCAACGCAGAAGCCCTGAACATATGAACACAGGATTAATATTAATAATGACCCATGATGGTTGAAAAAACACATTCATTAGTAGGATAGCCTTCTTACCTTTATCATAAAAATACTTTCTTTGATACTTTTAGGTGGTGGTTGTGGCTGCAGTGCAGGCTTGTCTGTGGCACACACTGGCTGTCCGCTCTGAGCCGGCCTGAGCTTGCGGTAATTATTTCTATACATTCTGATAATTGCAAAAATTGCACGCTGACCAAAAATGCAGATTCACAATCAGATGCTGATAGGAAGTCGTACAAGTAGCAGGTTCAAAATCGCACTGATCAAGAGCTGTAGAAGATGCTGTAACTGTAGAAGATGCTGTAGCTGTAGAAGATGCTGTATTAGATGCTGTATTAGATGCTGTATTAGATGCCGTAGCTGTAGAAGATGCTGTATTAGATGCCGTAGCTGTAGAAGATGCTGTATTAGATGCCGTAGCTGTATTAGATGCCGTAGAAGATGCTGTATTAGATGCCGTAGCTGTAGAAGATGCTGTATTAGATGCCGTAGCTGTAGAAGTCGTTCAGACGCTGATAAATGCAGTCAAGAGTGATCAGTCTTTGAGCCTCCAGTACTGTGACGTCACGAACAGAATGCGTCCGATGATGTCACGCTGCAGCCGCGGGGGATTGTTTTGATTTAAACACTGTTAAAGATGACCATAAAGATACGCGCTAAGACCCAGTTCGCCTACTTATATACTTATACTAAAAGTATGTACTCTTTTTGTGAAGAAAAAGAGCATACTTTTGAGTGTGTAGCAGAAGAGTATTCAAGACATATCCTTCATCTTTAACTCTTTAAATATAAATGTGAATAACGTTAAATAAATATATTTTCGTCAGGTTTCTGATAATTATACACTCAAACACTTTTGTCGAAACCACTTAACTGTGTGACTCAGGGCCGTGCACAGGGGGTGGCCTGGTGGATAGAGCCACTGCCCATCTGCCCTCATCGGCTGAGGTGACCCGGAGGTGACCCCTGACCGCAGGAAAGTACTGGAGGATTCCCATAAAAGCGCGTTTTTCCGCTAAAAATCCACTGATTCCGTAACCCCGCTCCGTGTTTTCCCGCTGGCATCGCTCAGTGGCTGTGCGCGCTCTCGAGACTGGAGGAGACAGGTAGATTACAAACTACTATCCACATTAAAGACAGCGGTTTATTAACGTCATTTGGTGGTTTGTTTTTGTATTTTTGTCGGTAATGTTTTGCTCCTGCATGTCTTCTAATAGTGTTAATAACTTGTGCAGAATATCCACGTTCTTTGGAAGATGATTAATCGTCTAATCAAATTATTATCCAACACAAATAACACCAAATCCGCTGTTGTCGAACGACCACCACAAAAAGAAGAGCAAAGGGAGGCCAATGCCCGGTCAACATCGCCAATATCATGGATTCAAAGCTCCAGCCTGCGGGAAAATCAGCATTTAGCAAACAGTTTGTCACACTTTAACTCCTGTAAAGTAGGCTATATTAGTTACAGTTAATACTAGGATCTATAACACATTTATTAAGACCATATTAATAGTACATGCAATTAAAACGGTACTATAAATGTTCTAAATGAGTTATAGTAGGTACAACAGGCCAAAGGCACACACTAAGAAAAATGTGCTTTTTAATCTCTTTAGCAAAGTTTGTACTATTTTCTGTTTATTTTGATAAATAATATACTTCATTATCGTTCAATAAATAGCTATATATATTTTTAAATACAGAAACAATATTTTTAAAGTAAAGATTCAGAAAGCATTAAATCAGATCCCATAATACTTTACAGTAGAAGCCTAACAAATACATATATTTTTTATTATATTGATTATTATCATATTTTTATTTTTAATCTGATGGTTTCATTATAAATATGATGATCATCAGGTGGACAACCAACTTATGATATTTCCCATCTTATTCTGACCATGTCATGTCAACAAATGGAAAAGTCAGCTAACTATTTATTATCATGTTAATTATTGCGCCTTTTACCCCAAATACACACTTTTACCTAATCTTGTGTTATTAAAAAACTGTTGCTTTATTTACTTTGAACAAAACGGAAAATTATTAACAAGATATATAATATTTTGATAATTTTAAGATTATCAAAATATAAACAATAATTTTAGCAATTCTCATTCGCTACATAAAGTACAACATTTTGAAAAACATTAAATATAAGATCAAATTAGTACAAATACATTTTTTGGAAGCATAATTACAACAACATAATACTCATGATAATACTCAACCCCCTTAAAGCTGCACTATGTAACTTTTCCGTCCGCTAGAGGTCGCCTGTTCAAAACAAAGGCGTAGTTTGATGATGCCAAGTTTGAGCGGTGAATCTTGGGACATGTGGTCTTCACCTCACAGCCGGTGGGGAAGACTCGGGATAGGACTCGGGCAGAGATCATGTCCATGGATGCGGTGATTAACGTTACTGTAGTGTGAAGCAGAGCAGGGGCGAGTGCTGTGGAGCTGAGCGAGGCCGGAGCGATTGTTAATGAGAGGAACACACACCTTGCGAGTAGCGGGACTTTTATTATGACGGGACACAGTAGCTATTTCCACTTTTCCGGTCATGAGTATGAGGTAACGTAGCTCTGTTTATCATATTAGATACATTTGAGTGTATTGAAAATGATGTTATGACTTTATTCTGTGCGTTCGTTCAGTGGCTGCCGTGACACTTGTTGCACATTGCTGGGGTTAGGGCCTTAAATTGGAGTAAATAAATAAAACTAGGAAAGGAAATAATGATATATGTTATTGAATTTACTGTAAATGCAGATAACAAACTTAATATTGCACTTTTGTCACACAGAAATGCACTTGACAGTAAAGCATTGATTTAGAGCTAGAATGCAGTGAAGTAAATTTACTGCTTTTAAATGCTGTCAACATTTATTCACTCTCGTGTCATCCCAAACCTGTTTGACTTTCTCTTTTCCGTGAAACACACAAAAATATATATTTTGAAGAATGTTGGCAACCAAGCCCTTTTAGGTTTCAATCGAATATTGCTTGAACAAAAAAACAGACTCAAATTACACAGAAATAAATTCATTTAGGTTTGGAATGACATTGGGGTGAGTAAACAATCACATCTTTGGGTTGAACTACCCCTTTAAAAACAATAAAACATGTCAAGAGTTGACACCTAATTTATGCAAGTCACTGATATCTATCTTTCATGATGTTCTCAATGAAATAACATTTAGTTACATTTAATTAGTTCTATTACAAAGTTGATAAAACATTTAAAGAGAAAAAGCTTTTCCTTAATTCATGGGATCCAAGCTTTAAAGCTGTTTTGTTGAATTATAATGGCATTTTAACTGAGTTTAACTGTAAGATCATGGTAGTCACAGATAAAACATGCTCCTCATTACCATGGGTATGGTTTTAAAATATATAAACCATATAGAATAAACTATTGAATTTGTAATAAAAAATATTGTAAACATATAGAAAATACGAAAATCACATACGAAAATGTGATTTATATTTCGAAATATTTAATGTAAGTAATAATAGCAACGTTTTTAATAAATATGTTTCTTCAAAAACACCAATATTTCTTCTCTTTTAGGAGCTGCCAGGTGAATTGTGGTTGTGCTAAAGTGACAAGTGTGTATTTGTGTGTATTGCCGTTTTCCACTTAACCTCGTCATGTATTTCCATGCTCGTGTCTGTTTTCAGCTGATTCTCCACAGAACCTGTAATGTTCCCATATAGCACGATTGCATAAAACACATTCGAGTCAAAGTGCGCCCATCCTTCAGTAGAGCAGCAGGAACGCAGCGCACGTTTGTCATCGGCAGCGCTGTCCGGAGATTCGCCTTTGCAGTTCCATGCGCTCAAATAACTTTTTATAAAAAATGTAAAAAGCGCCTAATATGGAGGGGAGGTCTCTCTCGCTTTGCTCTGTCAATTCAGAAGACAAACCAATGGGCCGCTGTCCCTGCATGATGGGCCAGTCAGTGGCAAAAATAAAAAATAAAAACCTTGTATCGGCCCCAAAGTGCGTCGGCCCACCGGAAAATGCCCGGTATGCCAGATTACCAGTCCAGCCCTGCCGAGTACCACCTCAAAGTTCCTGGGGAAAGTTCTTGCGGTGGAAACGCGGCTTAAATTAATCTAGTTTTTAATTTAACTTAATTTCGTTTTTCTTTATTTAAATTTAGTTATTTCTTTATTTAAATCTACCCTTACTGTGCCAATTTGTTAGTCCAAAAAATATTAGACTACCTTAAAAGTATTGCCTAATTTAACAGACCTATTTGTGTGCGTTTTATATCACTAGTGCAGTGTCCGTTCTCGGAGCCCTGCCCGCACGGGCCGGTGCATGACCCACAGTAATGCACCGATCCAATACTGTCACACGTCCCAAACTTATTCACTCAAGGCATAAGACGTACTACCCTCCGAACAACAACAACTGGACAAAACAAACAGTAGCCTATTTAAACATAATGCACTGTTTGCATATGTATATCTTTGTTGTATTTATTTGTCCACCTATCATTTGTTTATTAGTTCTTATTTTATTACTGACTGTTTACTTGATTGATTCATTATTTGAGAACTTTTTACTTATATTAGGCAATTTCTTATTGCTGTGACTTACTTTTCCCAGATATTTTTCCATGTGATCATGTAATCAAAACTACATAGTACACCACTTGACTAGCCTTTTTTAGTAAGATACCAAAATAAACAAGATTTGTGCATTTAGTTTGTTCTATTGTCATGTATGACTATTGCGCATCTAATATAATACATAATATGGAAAATGTAGTATCCTAATTATTAAAGAAAACATTTGCAAAATGTCTGCAAATTTCTGGAAATTAACACCACAAAATCAGTCATTTTGATCGCAAAAATCACCACAAAAAAAATTGCGAACTCCTGGAGGGACTGTCCAACGTCAAGCCAACTTTATGACATGAGGTTCTAAAACGTAAATTACAAACACCAAAACGCAAATTTTAAGTAGTTATGTTCATTCTTGAAAACGGGTTTTTTTAATAACTAACTGTTAGATTAGACAGTAATGTGTGCGTGTACATTGTAGAACAAAACGTAAAAGTAGCCTATCATCCAGTTTACCACAGGCTTTATTTGTAGATCTCCCTCAAACTCATCTCTCTTTTCTGCTTCTCTTTCCCTGCTTTGTACAAAAAAACAAAAACAAAAATGTTCTGAGTTAAAATAAGATTATCACTGGCCTAAAATAAGATTATCGTCAGTTTGTTTTCGATTTTCTGTTAAACTGCATTGATTTTTCAAGCGTTTATTTGGTTACTACATTGCATATAGATCCATTTCTTATTTTGCGGGATTATCAATCTAAATACATTGGCAATGGCAACTATAATAAAATGTTAAAATTCAAGGCAAGCTTGAGATTTTACTGGGGCACAGTGGATTTATACTGGGGCGCGTGAATCAACAGGCCACCATACCTCTTAGAGCCTACGCCCATGAATTTGAATGCCACCTTGAGCTCTACAACACTTTTCTATAGTAAATCTCTAATATTGTTTGCAAGCTTTCGTCTATATACTGGTGATTGTAAAGAATGCACATATGCTGTATACTGTAATGCACTACACAGCTAGGATTGTTCTTCTGCTTGTTTTTGTCTTCAGTGTTGCAGTCAGGAAAACAAGACCCCTCTGGAGGTGAAGCAGGAAGTTCTGGAGCACCTGAGGGAGATGAAACTTTACATCAGGCCATCCGCTCTACCATCATCACTGGACCCTTCGTGGTCAGCGTGGAGGCTATTCAGGAAAACCTGGTGAAGAAACGGAAAGCCCTCGCCAATGCATTGCTGGACCGACTGATGTTCTGTCAACAGATGCAGGATGTAATTCAGAGTTCATTAGGACTAGAAGCATTTTTAATCAAGTCTGAATAAAACACTGTTTACATAATATTGCGCGTGTGTTTCATGCATGTATAGAGTGTAAAGTCATCAGCAAAAGCTGTTTGAGAAGCCCAGCTGAGGAGCTCACAGAGCAGAGAATGGATGAAACTAGTCCCTGAGCAACTCAAAGTGCATGAGGTACAGTCACTGTTTTATCATTGCACAACATAACATGTATCCTATTAGATTACCACTTACAAACTAATCAAAGTCTGAACCACATTATATTACTGTATATATGATAACTCAATAAAATGTATTGATTACACTTGTATTGAAAGACTCAAGCCATATCTAGAGACCAGACAACATGGCATCATGACCTCAGTAACCCCTCAACCCCGTTACACACATCATTGTCCCCCCATAAAAATAATAAATTGACCCTTACCTGACATCAACAACAGGAAGTGACATCAAAAAAAGTCTTCTGAACAACAAGTGTGCAGACACCGGTAAGTTACCACCTTCTCTTATAATTATAACTTATTTATTGTGGTTGTCAAGTTCAACGACTCAACCGTTACATCAAAAAAAGATGGAAAATTAACTTTATTTCAACAATAAACGTGATTTCTTAATATGCATGCCATGTGCTCTCCTGTTATTCACTACATAATTCACTACATGAAAAAAATCACAACCCCGTTACTTCTTCTCAGATTGTGATGGGGTTGTGTTTTTAACACTTTGGCTCTGAAGTTATCCAGTCATTTAAATGAATTATTATATTTGATCAAAAGTCTTTTACCACATGCATATGTTGAATGTAGTGATGTCAATGTTAAAGCTCTCTCTCTCTCTCTCTCTCTCTCTGTCTCTGTGTGTGTGTGTGTGTGTGTGTGTGTGTGTGTGTGTGTGTGTGTGTGTGTGTGTGTGTGTGTGTTAGGGATGGGAATCAAAAGGCAAAGAGAAAATTACACAGGTCTTGAATGAATAACTTTAATAGCTTTAATAAGCATTACTCTGTCAATTTATAAAATGAAAATGTGCAGAGTTATTTATTATACAGTATTGTTCAAAATAATAGCAGTACAATGTGACTAACCAGAATAATCAAGGTTTTTAGTATATTTTTTTATTGCTACGTGGCAAACAAGTTACCAGTAGGTTCAGTAGATTCTCAGAAAACAAACAAGACCCAGCATTCATGATATGCACGCTCTTAAGGCTGTGCAATTGGGGTATTAGTTGAAAGGGGTGTGCTCAAAAAAATAGCAGTGTGGCATTCAATCACTGAGGTCATCAATTTTGTGAAGAAACAGGTGTGAATCAGGTGGCCCCTATTTAAGGATGAAACCAACACTTGTTGAACATGCATTTGAAAGCTGAGGAAAATGGGTCGTTCAAGACATTGTTCAGAAGAACAGAGTACTTTGATTAAAAAGTTGATTGGAGAGGGGAAAACCTATAAAGAGGTGCAAAAAATGATAGGCTGTTCAGCTAAAATGATCTCCAATGCCTTAAAATGGAGAGCAAAACCAGAGAGACGTGGAAGAAAACGGAAGACAACCATCAAAATGGATAGAAGAATAACCAGAATGGCAAAGGCTCAGCCAATGATCACCTCCAGGATGATCAAAGACAGTCTGGAGTTACCAGTAAGTACTGTGACAGTTAGAAGACGTCTGTGTGAAGCTAATCTATTTTCAAGAATCCCCAAAAGTCCCTCTGTTAAAAAAGGCATGTGCAGAAGAGGTTACAATTTGCCAAAGAACACATCAACTGGCCTAAAGAGAAATGGAGGAACATTTTGTGGACTGATGAGAGTAAAATTGTTCTTTTTGGGTCCAAGGGCCACAGGCAGTTTGTGAGACGACCCCAAACTCTGAATTCAAGCCACAGTACACAGTGAAGACAGTGAAGCATGGAGGTGCAAGCATCATGATATGGGCATGTTTCTCCTACTATGGTGTTGGGCCTATTTATCGCATACCAGGGATCATGGATCAGTTTGCATATGTTAAAATACTTGAAGAGGTCATGTTGCCCTATGCTGAAGAAGACATGCCCTTGAAATGGTTCCAAACCAACAAAATTAGTGTTATGGAGTGGCCAGCCCAATCTCCAGACCTTAATCCAATTGAGAACTTGTGGGGTGATATCAAAAATGCTGTTTCTGAAGCAAAACCAAGAAATGTGAATGAATTGTGGAATGTTGTTAAAGAATCATGGAGTGGAATAACAGCTGAGAGGTGCCACAAGTTGGTTGACTCCATGCCACACAGATGTCAAGCAGTTTTAAAAAACTGTGGTCATACAACTAAATATTAGTTTAGTGATTCACAGGATTGCTAAATCCCAGAAAAAAAATATTTGTACAAAATAGTTTTGAGTTTGTACAGTCAAAGGTAGACACTGCTATTTTTTTGAACACACCCCTTTCAACTAATTGCCCAATTGCACAGCCTTAAGAGCGTGCATATCATGAATGCTGGGTCTTGTTTGTTTTCTGAGAATCTACTGAACCTACTGGTAACTTGTTTGCCACGTAGCAATAAAAAAATATACTAAAAACCTTGATTATTCTGGTTAGTCACATTGTACTGCTATTATTTTGAACAATACTGTACATAGATAGCCTTTGTAGGTCATATTAGGTCTACCTGAACAGTAATGCAAGTAGACCTTGAAACTAAAGCACTATAGTTTATTACATTTGTATGTTTGTATTATAGTGTATTTATTTATTGTTTTTCTATTTATTTGACCATTTGTCTGTTCTTGTATCTTGAATCTTGTGCATATAAATAAATAATTCATATTTTCTAAAAAAAAAAATTATTTTTTTTGAAATTTTCTTTAAAAATAATCAAAAATAATTTTCTAAAAGTCGTAATCAAAAAAAACCTTAATGATACCCATCCCTAGTGTTTGCTGAGCATAAGAGAAAGAGAATTCAAGATGAATTGAAAACGCCTCTGGTTACGACTGTAATCTTAGTTCCCTGAGAACAGGGAACTAGACGCCGCGCCGGAAAGACGCCACGGGAAACGCCTCAGCGTGACCGGTGTCTGAATCGCTATCCAATCACATCAATCCTATTGACCGGCGACAGCCTCTGATGTCATCACCATGCGACCAGGAAGTATATAGGGCGCCATGCAAACACAACACTATCCTCTTCGTCTGAAGGGACTGTTGGCGGGCAGGCAGGCCCCGATGGCATGGCAAGCGACGCAGCGTCGTTCCTGTTCTCAGGGAACTAAGGTTACAGTCAGAACCAGAGACGTTCCCTTCGAAGGGAACTCGCGCGCGCCGGAAAGACGCCACGGGGAACGATATACCCACGCCTCCATGCCGAGGGGAGTGCATGCCCACTGGCAGTGACAACTGTCAGGACAAGCACATTCAACTGAAATGCCTGAACCACTCCCCCTCTGGTCACACCAGGCTGTCAGTGACAGCATCCCCTATCGGTCAAAGCCCAAGCTATAAGCCTTGGGGGCACCTTCGCGAACCGCATGAAGTCCTCCCGGCCGCTCAAAGGCCTGGAGCCAGCCCATTCAACAGAAGGGGTTCCTTTAAGGAATGTGGCTAGGGGGACCCGAGGTGCCCCAGCCAGTCACTATTCGGGAAAACCTTCACCGAATGCCACCAGGGAGGCCAGACCTGGCATTCACTAAAGTGGACGCTTCCGTCGGCCAGCCCTGTCTGTTGAGAAACAGAGCCTCTGGAATGCGCCCGAGGAGGCGGCCAGCCTGGGGACTGCAAGACTGGCAGTGTCCGCCTCAGGCCAGACCTCAGAGACGGGCCATCCTGGAGAGCAGCGCTCAGCTTAGTGCTTTCCGACCCTTGCTAGCGAGGAGCTCAGCCGCTCGATCCTAGGATCTACCAAGCGCATCTCTTATGGCGCTCGGGAGGCCTAACAGGCCTACATGCCGATCTAACTGGGGAGGCCCGAGGGCCTACACCGACAGATCAGGCCCAGGCGGCTGTAAGCTCACATACGACCCTCCCTTGAGGGGAGCTCCTAGGCCTGCCCGGTAGGTACTCATGCTGTAGGCAACCTACGCAAGTCCCCGTCCTGTAGGGACCGCATAGCAGCAGCGCTGCTTCGCGTGCTAGGGTATGCAACCGTCTTCAGGTGATGCCGGCTAAAAACCCGGAACCTGATAGCAGGTGACCACTAGCTGTCAGCGTAAGCCAGTTAAGTGTTCCCATCCAGGAACTCGCTCCCAAAAGGCAACTGTAGAGGCCAGGTGTAATGGCAGCAGGGACCCGGCTTGATTCGTCCCCTCAGGGAGGCCTAGGAGGCCGATATTACCGAGAAGCCGACCGTGCTAACTGCACGAGTGTTCGCCCCAAGGGGCTCGCCCTCAGGGAAACCGAAGCCTCCTGCCATCTGACCGCAGTTGAGCTAGCCATCGAGGTAGCTGTAAACGGCACTCACTCCTGAGGAGGCCTAAAGCGCCTACCACCTGACGGCCACCTGCTAACCGCGTGGGGCCCTATACCAGAGGAGTGGGGACCAGGACTCATTCCTTCCTGCGGGCATGTGAGACCTACGCAGGGGCTCGCCTCCAGGGAGGCCTGGCGAGGCCTACCACCTGGCATCCATACTTGCTAGCGACCCACGCTAGCTTGTCACCAGGACCGAGGCCGGGAACTTCCTACCCAAGGAAGCCCAGGAGGGCCTACTCCTCGAACAGCGCATATACCGGCCAACTGAGCATACAGCTCAGGGGCTCATCCTCAGGGAGGCCTTACTTTGGGAGGCCTGCTACCTGCTGGACGTGCGCAACGTCTGAAGTCCCAGCGCTCGCCTCTGGGGAGGCCCAAAGAGGCCTCCCGTGTAATGGCGAGTCTCAGGGCGGCCTGGAGAGGCCTAACGCCTAATGGCAGCCCACCATTAGCGGTCTAGTGACTGAAGGCCAGGAATGTGTCCCCAGGGGAGGCCAGGTGAGGCCTACTACCCATTGGTGAATCTCACAGGGAGGCCCCGCAGGACCTGCTACCTGTCAGCCGTCCATACTACCCGTTGCCTTGGCGTTGGAAACCAGGGAACGACCTCCGGGAGGCCCGGCAAGGCCTGCCACCTGATAGCAGAACGTGCCAGCTGTACTCCCAGCTAGCAACCGTGCTCCCTGTCACAGAGGTTGGGAACCAGAACTCACCCACAGGAGGCCTGATTTTTTTTTTTTTTTAAGAGTACACATGCACATGACCCGCAGGGGTGGGAAACTCTAGGTACCAGCCGAAGGTGGACTTTTAACCCTAGGGGTGGCAGGGACATGCCAAGGGAAGAAACCCGCTCACTGCGGAGGCTTACGGTGAAATACACGTGTGGGGGGTCGCCGGAGGCTAACCATGCACACGGGCACCTGGCCGGCCGTGACCGAAACCCGGGAACACCTCTCAGGGGAAGCCATAATGGTGACATAAAAAAACAAACTCTATTAATTCTCAATAAGAGCTTCTGTAGACGTCTGACAGAAATAAAGTCAGTCTGGTCAGTAATGTGTGAAGCTGGTAATGCTGTTTGTGGAGTTGTTTAATCCTCCTCTGCTGAGATCTTCAGAGATTTAATGTCTTCTTTTATCTTCAGTTGATTTCATCTAAGGCTGTGGCTGAAGTCAGTTGTAGTTCTTGTGTTTCTCTTTCCTTTAGTGATTCTGCTTGTTATCATCAGGTAACAGCTTATTAACCTCAGGTGTTCATCATTAATGCTCAATCATCACTTAATTATCTCATTAACTTCAACACTGATTCGGTGTTACCTTTCAACACTCTGAGTGTGGACTCATATAAACACCAGCAGTGTTCATTTAACACTGAGGATTTTGCTGTGTACCTGCGCGCCTAGGGGCGGAGACTTCTTGCCCCGCCAGCGCTGGTTCCGGTTCTCACCGGCCGCCTTCCTCCGGTTCCGGGTGTCCCGCCACTTCTGCGCCCTACCCCGAGCCAGAGGGGGCGCACGAGAAGCGACGCTCACGCGCTGGTCCTGCCTCCGGTCCTCAGACCGTGGCGGACCAGGGACACCCGCCTGCCTGGGCGCGGCCCCGGACCTCAGTGGAATACATGATTTAAATGCCGCCGGCGCGCCGCCTCCTGAACCTTCCCACCACCGCCGACGGAGGTGCCGAAGAGCTCAGAGGCGAAACCGGGCATCGAGGAGAAATGCCTTCTCTTTCTCCCCGATGTCCGCCAGGTTCAACCACAGATGTCTCTCCGTGGCCACCATAGCCGCCATCGACGCGCGATGGCGACCGCTGTCTGCTTGGTGGCCCGGAGAGCAAAATCCGTGGTGCGGCGCAGCTCGGCCATCGCATCAGGGAGCAGGCCCTCCCCCTGATCGAGGTCCTTCAGCAGATCAGCCTGGTAAGCTTGCAACACCGCCATGGTGTGCAACGCCGCCACAGCCTGACCCGCTGACGTGTACGCCCTGCCATTCAAGCGTGAAGTCGTCTTTAAAGGTTTAGACGGCAGGGTGGGAGCTCTCAGTGTCGATGCCCGGCCAGATGCGAGATAGTTCGCAAACGTCTCGTCAATCGGCGGCATTGACACATACCCCGCTCGCCACTCCTCCACATCAGCGAAATTAGCCCGCTGATGGTGATGGAAGCGGGCCGAATACGGGGACTTCCATGCCCCCGCGATCTGATCATGGAGATCGGGGAGGAATGGAAGACTCCCGAGAGCCGGGGGGCCATGGCCGGAAAGAAACCGATCATCCAACCGACTTGAATGAGCGGCCTCCTCCCTAACGTGTCGCCACGGCAGCTGTAGCCTATGGACGGCGCGTTCCATAACCTCCAACAGCTCCCCGTACACGGGGCAGGATGGCTGGGAGGGTTCGGCCTCGGCCGCGTCACCACCCTCCACTTCCATCCCTTGCTGAGGTGGAAGTACTGCAGCTGACGAGGAGGAGTCATAGTCCAGCTCCTCCTCCGACAGCTGCCCTCGCGATCTGGCCGCTCGTGAAGGACAACCTCCTTCTCTAACCGATGGGGCAGATCCAGCTGGGAGCCCCAGGACAAACGCCGCCGCTCAGCCTCGGCATGAGCGGGACCGCCCCCAGCCGCCGGCCCTTCTTCCCTCAAGAAGAGGGCCAGACGAGAGCGGAGCGTTCTCAAAGGAAAACGCTCACAGTTTGCACAGGAGGCTCCCTCGAGAACGTCCCGTGCATGCTCCTCTCCCAGGCAGAACACACAGAGAGTGTGTGTGTCCTCAGGCGTGAGAAACCTGGGACACGGATCCGCGCACTTGTGGAAGTCGCGCTTCTTCTCTGTGCATTTCTTAGGTGATGCCATTGTTAGCCAACTCAGACAAACAGTCCCTGAAGACGAAGAAGATAGTGTTGTGTTTGCATGGCGCCTTATATACTTCCTGGTCGCATGGTGATGACATCAGAGGCTGTCGCCGGTCAATAGGATTGATGTGATTGGATAGCGATTCAGACACCGGTCACGCTGAGGCGTTCCCCGTAGCGTCTTTCCGACGCAGCGCGAGTTCCCTTTCGAAAGGGAACAAAACTGCCATTTATAACTGACCTACAACATTTACTATTTAACTTTTACATAGGGTCGCCAATTTACTTAATTAAGTGATTTAAAGGCAGTATAGGCTACTGACATTCATTCTGACAATTTCAGACTAGCTTGTTGTCTGTTACTAGCTAAATATAATTTTCTCTGATTTAGGTTTAAAGATCGTTTTTTCTCAAACATCAACACTGCTTCAGAGGCCAAAGAGACGGTGATGCAGGAGCTGCAGAAGGTGTCTGGAAGAGAAGCGGAAAAGCAGGAGGATCTGGGGGAACCACCTGCCAGAAAGCTGTGCAAGACCAAGGCCAGCAGCTCTCTGGACAGTGTGTTTGATGAGATAGCAGACGTGCAAGCATCAACATCACTGAGCAGTGCACCTGTGGTTGCTGTCATTCAGTTAGAGACATACCTTGGAGAGACCACAACTTCTCGGGAAGACAAACCACTGCAGTACTGGGGGGTTAACAAATTGCGGTTTCCCACTCTTGCCCGAATGTCACGCAGAGACCTCTCGGCACCATGCAGTAGTGTTGAAAGTGAAAGGCTGTTCAGCTCAGTGTCACACACTGTTGATGAAAAAAGAAACCGGCTCATAGCTGATAACGCAGAGAAGCTCCTTTTCATCAAAAATAATCTGCCTCTCACTTTTCCAGAAAAAGCTTAATAGTACAGAGACTAACATATAATTTCAGTTGTTCTGCTACTGTTGTGTGGTACTGAAATACATTGAATGTGTTATAAGTTAGGTTTATGTCAAATTAATTGAATATTAAAAAGTCAGCTACAAAAATCAGCATATTTGTGATATTTTTTACCTTTTATAAAGGGTGTTTTCCCCGTAATCTTATTAAATATAGGCTGTGCTTCAGCTTTCTTTTTATATTCTTAAATTTGATCAATAAATTAAACTAGAATAAGACACTGTTACCAATCAAAGTAACTAATTTACAACACTTGACAAATTACAATTACATTAAAAAATGTTATAAGATTGTTTTAAATATTTTTACAAATAAGAAATGTTGGAAAGAATGTTTAAACATGAAACTAAACTGCCAGTAGGTGGCGGCAGGTGACCTGAATCAGCGAGTCATAAGTACTCGTATCGGTACTCGGTCTGAAAAAAAGTGGTATCGGTGCATCCCTAATAAGCACTTGGCAAATGCATCGGATTGTCCAGCATCTCATGCAATGCAATTCATGTGGCAAAACAGGACATTTTGCGAAAGTATGCCGTTCGACAACATCCGTTCGTGCAGTTCTGCCCGAAGTACAAATATGCTAGCCTGACGTGGTCATACTCAACTCTAGTCAGAATATGAGTCTGATATCGCTTCATTGGGCTGTGATTATGGGGCGTGTTTCAACCCAACCAGGAAAGACCTCAATTGGATAGACCTACTGTCACGACTGCTCTGAGACAGAAGGTTGAAGATCCAAATGCAGCTTTATTCAGAGGGTAATCCACAATCGTAATCAGAAAGCAGGCAGAAGGTCATACACAAGCAATCAGTCCAATCAAGCAAACAAAACAGAGGCGACAGGCAAAAGGGTAATCCACGAAGACAGGCAAGAAATCCAATGAACCAAGAGACATGAAACCAGGGAAAACGCTCAGAAATGCAGTGTAACACTAAACAAGACTTCGCAGTGACTGACAGGGTGAACATGGTTTTTATAGTGTGAGGTAACAAGGTAATGGGGTGCAGGTGAATGTAATCAATGAGTGCTGATGAGTCCGGGTAAAGGATTATGGGAGATGTAGTCTATGACAGAATGACAGTCCGGGTTGGAGTGCCCTCTAGTGATCGCGGGCACTCACACTGGTCAATTGTGACATAGCCCCCCCTCAAAGGAGCGGCTTCCAGACGCTCCTAAAATTCTCCAGGAGGGAGGTGGAGCGGAGGCGGACCTGGGGGTGGGATGGAGGGCCAGGCCCGTGGAGTGGAAGTGGGCCTGGAGACTGAGGCAGAGCAGGAGGCCAGGCCGGAGCAGGCTCGGCAGATGACCAGGGTGGTGCAGCCGGACAGGGCGGAACAGATGACCACCTGAATAGTGCAGACGAGGTCGATGACCCCCACGGCGGAGCAGACGACCACCACAGCGGCGCAGACGAGGTCGATGACCCCCACGGCGGAGCAGACGACCACCACAGCGGCAAAGACGAGGTCGATGACCCCCACGGCGGAGCAGACGACCACCACAGCGGCGCAGACGAGGTCGATGACCCCCACGGCGGAGCAGACGACCACCACAGCGGCAAAGACGAGGTCGATGACCCCCACGGCGGAGCAGACGACCACCACAGTGGCGTAGACGATCTTGAAGACCCCCACGGCGGACTAGATGGTCTAGAAGACCTCCATGGTGGAGCAGGCAAAGCAGGTGGTCCAGCCGGAGCCCTCTCTGGACTCGGGACACGAGGCGGGCCGAGCCCTCTCTGGACTCGGGACACGAGGCGGGCCGAGCCCTCTCTGGACTCGGGACACGAGGCGGGGCCGGAGCCCTCTCTGGACTCGGGACTCGAGGCGGGGCCGGAGACCTCTCTGGACTCGGCAGACGGGCCGGAGCCCTCTCTGGGCTCGGCAGGCGGGCCGAGCCCTCTCTGGGCTCGACAGGCGGGCCGGAGCCCTCTCTGGGCTCGACAGGCGGGCCGGAGCCCTCTCTGGGCTCGACAGACGGGCGGAGCCCTCTCTGGACTCGACAGATGGGGCGGAGCCCTCTCTGGACTCGACAGACGGGGCGGAGCCCTCTCTGACTCGGCAGACGGGCCGGAGCCCTCTGGGCTCGACAGGCGGGCCGGAGCCCTCTCTGGGCTCGACAGACGGGGCGGAGCCCTCTCTGGACTCGGCAGACGGGCCGGAGCCCTCTCTGGACGCGGGTCAGTGGCAGGAGCCATCTCTGGACGCGGGTCAGTGGCAGGAGCCGTCTCTGGACGCTGGTAAGTGGCTGGGATGGAAGGAGACTCTGGACAGGCGGGTACTGCGGCAGTGCAGTGTTCCTCCTCTGCTACTCCCACAGTGAATGCAGAACCACACAGTTGCAGTGCCAGATTGATATAAAATTCCAGAGTCCAATTAGGATCATGCAATGGTATGATTGAGCAGAGTGGCTCAGATAGTCCTCCACAGAAAAAATCATAAGACATACCGAGTCCATAGTATTCAAATGTGCCAGCTCACTAAAGTCCATTACATAGTCCTCAATAGGACGATCTCCTTAACGGAGACACAGGATTCTTGCTGCTGGATTCATTTCTGGACAGACGTTCACTCGGCTGCTGGATCTGTGCATGGCGAAGTCTTCTGTCACGACTGCTCTGAGACAGAAGGTTGAAGATCCAAATGCAGCTTTATTCAGAGGGTAATCCACAATCGTAATCAGAAAGCAGGCAGAAGGTCATACACAAGCAATCAGTCCAATAAGGCAAACAAAACAGAGGCGACAGGCAAAGGGTAATCCACGAAGACAGGCAAGAAATCCAATGAACCAAGAGACATGAAACCAGGGAAAACGCTCAGAAATGCAGTGTAACACTAAACAAGTCTTCGCAGTGACTGACAGGGTGAACATGGTTTTTATAGTGTGAGGTAACAAGGTAATGGGGTGCAGGTGAATGTAATCAATGAGTGCTGATTAGTCCGGGTAAAGGATTATGGGAGATGTAGTCTATGACAGAATGACAGTCCGGGTTGGAGTGCCCTCTAGTGATCGCGGGCACTCACACTGGTCAATTGTGACACCTACAACCAATCAGAGCAACGGAGCGACGCATAACGTTAGTTGTCAAATGTCAGCAGAACTCAACTGCACTGTGTTGCCAAGTCCATGTTTTTCCGCAGGTTGAAGCGACCCTATTATTCAGTTCAATTCAATTCAAATATATTTGTATAGCGCTTTTCACAATACACATTGTTTCAAAGCAGCTTTACAGAAAGTGCATTTTATAAATGTACATTGAAAAATGTTAGAAAAAGTTAATCAATCATGTATTATTTTAGGCCACTATAACAGCGCTCGCGTTGAGTCGTCTCATCACAGGTGTTGGGGCATCTGAAGTCTCCATGAGAGGCTGGATACAAACTGGAGCTGACCAACTATTTACCTCGGGACTAGTGTCCCGAGATAATAACAGAAAAGCAGATGGGAAATAATTAGCATAGCTACTGTTCAGAATATTAATGCTTTTGATCCGATTTAACTGTAGTATAAAAGGTAATTATAATGTGAATGCTTGGCTAAAGAGATGCGTCTTTAATCTAGTTTTAAACTGGGACAGCGAGTCTGAACCTCGAACAATATCAGGAAGGCTATTCCAGAGTTTAGGAGCTAAATGTGAAAATGCTCTCCCTCCTTTAGTGGACTTAGATATCCTAGGAACGAGCAGAAGCCTCGAGTTTAGTGATCTTAAAGAGCGCGATGGATTGTAGGGCGATAGAAGATCCGTTAAATACACTGGAGCTAAACCATTTAGGGCTTTATAGGTCAGTAGCAATACTTTGTAATTGATACGGAACTTAATAGGTAACCAGTGTAGAGATGATAAAATTGGTGTTATATGATCATATTTTCTTGACCTAGTAAGAACTCTAGCAGCTGCGTTTTGGACTAACTGTAGCTTGTTTATTGAGGATGCAGGACAACCAGCTAATAAAGCATTACAGTAATCTAGTCTCGAGGTCATGAATGCATGAACTAACTTTTCTGCATCAGAAATAGATAGCATGTTACGTAGCTTAGCAATGTTTCTAAGGTGGTAAAATGCTGTTCTTGTAACATATGAAATATGATTTTGAAAGACAAGTTGCGGTCTAATATAACACCCAGGTCTTTTAATGTAGTGGATAAAGTGACAGGACGTCCTTCTAAGTTAAAGTTGTATTGTGAGAGGTTTTGTGGGCGTTTTTGGACCAATAAGTAATACCTCTGTTTTATCTGAATTTAATAGCAGAAAATTACACGTCATCCAGTATTTAATATCTTCAACACACGCTGTCAGTTTAGATAATTTAGCGTTTTCATCTGGTCGTGATGAAATATATAATTGAGTGTCATCAGCATAACAGTGGAAATTAATTCCATGTTTTCTTATAATATTACCAAGTGGCAGCATATATATTGAGAATAGCAGAGGGCCTAACACAGATCCTTGCGGCACTCCATAGTCTACTGACGTTATCTTTGATTTTTCCCCATTTAGACAGACAAAATGGTAGCGGTCTGATAAGTACGATCTAAACCAGTTTAATGCCTTTCCTGAACACCAGTGTAATTTTGAAGTCGATCTAAGAGTATTTTATGATCTATAGTATCGAACGCAGCACTAAGATCGAGTAGAACTAGTATTGAGATACAGCCTTGGTCAGAAGCTAGAAGTAAATCATTTGTGATTTTAACGAGCGCAGTTTCTGTGCTATGGTGTGGTCTGAATCGGATTGAAATTTTTCATAGATATCATTTTCTTGCAAGAAAGAGTATAACTAAGTATTTGCAAGATGTGATTTGCGTATTTGCGCAAATCTTCTCAGCGCGTGAGTTCTCATTCGTGTCTTCTGGCGCAACACCCGGTGATGACGCGGAAACGACTGGTCATATTCCAACATACGGCAACACTCGCATTGAACAAAGTGTACAAAGAGAGACCGTTTTGCCCAGGTTTTTCTTTTATTATCGCTGTTGTTGTAGTGTATCACTGAGGAGCCAGCACGTGTATCCATCAACATAAACATAAACAAAGCATTATTTTCAAGTTACAACCCATGCGTCATCAGATGTGAGATGAACCACATACGTCCACACCGCAGACATGTTGCTTGTTTAGACAAGCACGTGCAGGTCGCGGTTTCTGGTTGCGTCATCACAACATTTCGGCCGCTATATAGGGGATAGGGATCGATCAGACAGTGCGCTATATAGGGGATAGGGATCGATCAGACAGTGCACTATATAGGGGATAGGGATCGATCAGACAGTGCGCTATATAGGGATAGGGAACGATCAGACAGTGCGCTATAGGGATAGGGAACGATCAGACAGTGCGCTATATAGGGGATAGGAACGATCAGACAGTGCGCTATATAGGGGATAGGGAACGATCAGACAGTGCGCTATATAGGGGATAGGGAACGATCAGACAGTGCGCTATATAGTGGATATGGAATGATCAGACAGTGCGCTATATAGGGGATAGGGAAACGATCAGACAGTGCGCTATAAATGGGATTTGGAACGATCTGACAGTGCGCTATATAGGGATAGGATCGATCAGAGCGCTATATAGGGGATATGGAACGATCAGACAGTGCGCTATATAAGGGATAGGGAACGATCAGACAGTGCACTATAAAGGGGATAGGGATCGATCAGACAGTGCACTATATAGGGGATAGGGATCGATCAGACAGTGCGCTATATGGGGGATTTGGAAGGATCTGACAGTGCGCTATATAGGGGATAGGGAAACGATCAGACAGTGCGCTATAAATGGGATTTGGAACGATCTGACAGTGCGCTATATAGGGGATAGGGAACGATCAGACAGTGTGCTATATAGGGGATAGGGAACGATCTGACAGTGCGCTATATAGGGGATAGGGATCGATCAGACAGTGCGCTATATAGGGGATATGGAACGATCAGACAGTGCGCTATATAAGGGATAGGGAACGATCAGACAGTGCACTATAAAGGGGATAGGGATCGATCAGACAGTGCACTATATAGGGATATGGATCGATCAGACAGTGCGCTATATAGGGATTTGGTATGATCAGACAGTGCACAATATAGGGGATAGGAACGATCAGACAGTGCGCTATATAGGGGATATGGAACGATCAGACAGTGCGCTATATAGGGGATTTGGTATGATCAGACAGTGCACTATATAGGGAATATGGAACGATCTGACAGTGCGCTATATAGGGTATAGGGATCGAACAGACAGTGCACTATATAGGGGATATGGAACGATCAGACAGTGCGCTATATAGGGGATAGGGAACGATCAGACAGTGCGCTATATAGGGGATATGGAACGATCAGACAGTGTGCTATATAGGGGATAGGGAACGATCTGACAGTGCGCTATATAGGGGATAGGGATCGATCAGACAGTGCGCTATATAGGGGATATGGAACGATCAGACAGTGCGCTATATAAGGGATAGGGAACGATCAGACAGTGCACTATAGGATAGGGATTGATCAGACAGTGCACTATATAGGGGATAGGGATCGATCAGACAGTGCGCTATATGGGGGATTTGGAAGGATCTGACAGTGCGCTATATAGGGGATAGGGAAACGATCAGACAGTGCGCTATAAATGGGATTTGGAACGATCTGACAGTGCGCTATATAGGGGATAGGGAACGATCAGACAGAGCGCTATAAGGGGGATAGGGATCGATCAGACAGTGCGCTATATGGGGGATTTGGAAGGATCTGACAGTGCGCTATATAGGGGATAGGGAACGATCAGACAGTGTGCTATATAGGGGATAGGGAACGATCTGACAGTGCGCTATATAGGGGATAGGGATCGATCAGACAGTGCGCTATATAGGGGATATGGAACGATCAGACAGTGCGCTATATAAGGGATAGGGAACGATCAGACAGTGCACTATAAAGGGGATAGGGATCGATCAGACAGTGCACTATATAGGGGATATGGAACGATCAGACAGTGCGCTATATAGGGGATTTGGTATGATCAGACAGTGCACTATATAGGGGATAGGGAACGATCAGACAGTGCGCTATATAGGGGATATGGAACGATCAGACAGTGCGCTATATAGGGGATTTGGTATGATCAGACAGTGCACTATATAGGAATATGGAACGATCTGACAGTGCGCTATATAGGGTATAGGGATCGAACAGACAGTGCACTATATAGGGGATATGGAACGATCAGACAGTGCGCTATATAGGGATAGGAACGATCAGACAGTGCGCTATATAGGGGATATGGAACGATCAGACAGTGCGCTATATAGGGGATTTGGAACGATCAGACAGTGTGCTATATAGGGGATAGGGAACGATCAGACAGTGCACTATATAGGGGATATGGAACGATCTGACAGTGCGCTATATAGGGGATTTGGTACGATCAGACAGTGCACTATATAGGGGATATGGAACGATCTGACAGTGCGCTATATAGGGGATTTGGTACGATCAGACAGTGCACTATATAGGGATAGGATCGATCAGACAGTGCACTATATAGGGATAGGAACGATCAGACAGTGCGCTATATAGGGGATAGGGAACGCGATCAGACAGTCCGCTATATAGGGGATTTGGTGCGATCAGACAGTGCGCTATATAGGGGATAGGGAACGATCAGACAGTGTGCTATAAAGGGGATTTGGAACGATCTGACAGTGCGCTATATAGGGGATAGGGAACGATCAGACAGTGCGCTATAAAGGGGATAGGGAACGATCAGACAGTGCGCTATAAAGGGGATAGGGATCGATCAGACAGTGCACTATATAGGGGATATGGAACGATCTGACAGTGCGCTATATAGGGATAGGGAACGACCAAACAGTGCACTATATAGGGATAGAGCGATCAGACAGTGCACCATATAGGGGATAGGAACGATCAGACAGTGCACCATCTAGGGATAGGGAACGATCAGACAGTGCACTCTATAGGGATAGGGAACGATCAGACAGTGCACTATATAGGAGATAGGAACGATCAGACAGTGCACTATATAGGGATAGGAACGATCAGACAGTGCACCATATAGGGGATGGGAATGATCAGACAGTGCACCATATAGGGATGGGGAACGATCAGACAGTGCACTATATAGGGGATGGGGAATGATCAGACAGTGCACCATATAGGGATACGGAACGTTCAGACAGTGCACTATATAGGGATAGGGATCGATCAGACAGTGCACTATATAGGGGATAGGGAACGATCAGACAGTGCACTAGTATATAGGGGATGGGGAACGATCAGACAGTGCACCATATAGGGGATGGGGAACGATCAGACAGTGCACCATATAGGGGATAGGGAACGATCAGACAGTGCACTATATAGGGGATATGGAACATGTCAGACAGTGCACTATAGGGATGGGGAACGATCAGACAGTGCACTATATAGGGATGGGGAATGATCAGACAGTGCACCATATAGGGGATGGGGAACGATCAGACAGTGCACCATATAGGGATGGGGAACGATCAGACAGTGCACCATATAGGGATGGGAATGATCAGACAGTGCACCATATAGGGATGGGGAACGATCAGACAGTGCACTATATAGGGGATGGGGAATGATCAGACAGTGCACCATATAGGGATGGGGAACGATCAGACAGTGCACTATATAGGGGATGGGGAACGATCAGACAGTGCACCATATAGGGGATGCGGAACGTTTCAGACAGTGCACTATATAGGGGATAGGGAACGATCAGACAGTGTAAATATGCTTTCCATTGGGGTGAATGAAGTCGGTTTCATGTTACTCGCTGCAGCTCCGGTCCAGAGACACGATAGCACAGAGCGGATCATGACAAGCATGAATCACACTCTGATTCTCAATAGTGTGGGAAGGGAGAACAGTCTCTCACATCCTGTGAAGTCTCAGTGAGCTTTTTCCTGTTTCCCTTCAAGCGCCAGCCAACCAGGATGAGGATAACGGCTGGATATAATTGCCCCAATGGGATAAATAAAGCTCTAAACTATAACAGCAGGATGGTACCTATTCAATAACAGCACGAGACAAGCACACAGACCAATCACAACACTAATACAAATGATACTTTACACATCAACCCGTAACAGGGATGTAACCGGTGTGTGTGATCTGTTGTTGTGTTGTGTGTGACCAGGCTCATGGACGTGTGCGCCACACTGAGGACTGACCAGGAGACGAAAGTGACTCTAGTGTTTGAGCACGTGGATCAGGACCTCAGGACGTACCTGGAGAAAGCGCCGGCCCCCGGACTGCCCATCCACCAGATCAGAGTAAGCCCCGCTCAAACGCTGTCTGAGCATGAGTGTTTATTGTGTCATATTTCACCCAAAAAGGTTGCATGAAAGCAGGGCCGGAACCATCACAGACAGTGACTACGTTTACATGTGCACCCGTAATGCGATTATTTCTAATAATCCGAGTAAGGTCTTAATGGCAGTAAGATGTTTACATGACACGAGCAGAACTCCTCACTCAGTTTGCATGCAATTTTTATTATTCCGATTATTCACTAATAAATCATACCACACTCAGATAGAAATACATACTGCATGTTACCGGCTGTTTTAATCTACTCACATCAAATTCTAAATACATTTTTATGGACGACTGGATATTAATCGCCCCGTTATGAACATCGCAATGGCGGGTTTGCCTCACGCTGTCGCCATGTTCTTCACTCCGTCCGGATGAAGATACGGAGCAGAGACTGCGCTGCGCTTTGTGTTGACAGAGTTTCGTGATTTGGTGAAGAAGAACTTGAGACATTCATGAAGTTGTGTGAACTAGGGCTGGGCAATATCCCAAAAAAATATATATCTTGATATTTTCAAAATTTTGACGATATTCGATATATATCTCGATATGTTTGCAATTGCTTTTAAATTAAAAATATATTTTCTTTTGCCCCCATTAAAACAACAAAAACTATTTAGATAGAACCAAATTAAATACACAATGATTACGTTTACTGGTAACGGGTTGGGATGACCAAAATCTTAAATCATGATCTGAGTAATTTAATATTTTTGAAATGTACTTTTATAATTACAATATAGATTTTTAATTTGATCTTTAAAAAAAAAAACATAAGTAAAACAAGTAGAACAGTGCTTTATTTTCACCTACAGTGGGTCTATTTAACAGCTGCAAGTCAAGAAATAAATCAAATATATATATATATATATATATATATATATATATATATATATATATATATATATATATATATATATATATATATATATATATATATATATATATATATATATATATATATATATATATATCAGTGTAGAATCAGTGTAACCTATGGTTAATTTATATAATTAAGACTGAGCAGTATATATATAAACTGCTTAGTCTTAATTATATAAATTAACCATAGGCTACACTGATTCTTAATAAATATATTAAAGTTGTTTAGCCAAGCATGGGGTGGTTTTCTAATTTTTGTTGTTGTTTGATTAACATTAAATCAAACAGAATATGAGGTCCGGCCCTTTAAGAGCTCCACGGACCAAATTCATTGTAACACACGATTCCTCACTAACTCTCAGCGTTCCACTGATCTATATAAATTATATAGATCAGTGGTACGTTCACTAAAGACATACATTACTGTGTTTACCTGAATACTTGCCAGTACGTGCATTTTTACATCAGTTTGACCACTGAAACCCAATAATCCATGAAGGAACTGAATCCCGATCGCATGTTGTCTGAAAGGCGTGTGCGCGCTTCCGGTCAGAGTCCCGCCGCGCTATTATTTCTCTCATGATCGCTTGTTTCTGTTGCTTTCTTTTTCATACGCTGGTCGATATATTTAACTCTTCTGCTTCCGATGTTTAGTGAATGGTGGAAGCAGACCTCTGCGTTATCTGGTAATGTTATTTGGGAAAGTTTGCATGTTGAATTTGACATATTCGATATTCACGATATTTTCAAATTTTACACCGTCGTCAAAATTATTGCGATAGTATCGCTAATATTCGATATATCGCCCAGCCCTAGTGTGAACAACAACCGGCATCCGTACGCCTGCACACATGCACATATTGTGATTAAGGTGTTTACATGGTGTTTTGATACGATTAAAATACAATTTAATGGAATTATTATGTAAAGTCTAATTGCAATATTGCCAAAAATCCAATCTGAATGGCATTATGAGGGTGCATGTAAAAATGATGAGTCTCTCCAATAATTAGAAACGGCCATTCTTCATTACGCAGCGCGCTCTGTATGTTGATGTTGGATTTGATTGTTGATGATTTGGCATGATCTCGGATTGTTTGGTTCTTCGAAGCTCATTCAGGACTTGCTGTCATAGCAACAGGTCCAGAAGCTTTAACCTGCTCGTGAGTCACTGATTTCATGTGAACAGGATTAGATTGCATCTTTAGGTGATGCTTAAAATCTGTCCCAGCCACTGATTCTTTATCACAAGAGTTCATTACTAAACCAGACGGGCAATAATAATTTTAAAAAATACTAATAATAATATAAAAATGTATTTGAAAATAATATTATAATGTTGTGTAAAAGGTGCGTATAATACTATAGACACGGACACTTGATTCAGAGATACATTTGTGGAATAATTACTTGCATATTATGGAATAATTACTTGCATATTATGCAGATCAATTGAGCTTGACCGTTAAGACACTTTAATCAGTTATCCCGATTAGAAGATCTGGGATCTGTCAAATCATAGCGAGGCACGAAGAACGGACCCTGGTCTCCTCAGAGGTCTAACAGCACTCACAATGTGAAAATGATTGAGATGGCCAATCAAATTAAATATGGCTGTTTTGGAAATTATGATTATGGAAAATATGCTCTTATGTGATTCATGTCATTGCTAACTGAGTGTGAAGAGACCAGATACATTTCACCGTTTTCGACATTTTAGACATACAAATAAAAGTTCATATGTGTATATTTTTTAATGCAAATTAATACAAATATTATTAGCAAATAAAAATTAGACCTAGAACTTCCTTCACGATTCTACAGGCTTTATCGAAATCGCTCCACTCGTTGGAAACAGGTGCACTACCACTCAGAGTAAGATTAATTATTTTTATTTTAAATATTTTTCTAAGAAATGAACACTTTTATTCAGCAAGGACGCGTTAAGACATTTATAATGTTACAAAAGATTCAATTTCACATGAATGCTGTTCTTTATATTCATCAAAGAATCCTGAAAAATTTAATATATCAAAGTTTCCACACAATTATGAACCATTTTCATCATTACTAATAATCATAAATGTTTCCTGAGCACCAAATGATCATATCAGAATGATTTTTGAAGGATCATGTGACTCTGAAGACTCAGCTTTGATCACATGAATTATATTTTACTATAATTCACACAGAGAATGGCTGCTTTACACTGTATATTGATGTAATAAATGCAGCTTTGGCGGCAGGAGAGATGTCTTTCAGAAACATTAGAAGATATCACAGAGCTCAAACTCCTGAACCGTAGTGTGAGTTTTAAATCCCAGTCCAGATATTACTTCCTCAAACTAAAACATTAGTATAATGCCGCCAAAGCTTACGCAAAGAAAAAAGACTTCAGTGAGGCTTCAGTGTGTCTGGATGCGAAAGCATATCCCCTTCTGCCTTCTGAAAACCAATCATATCCAAGCATCCATATCTAAACATATCCATCAATGGTTCGGATTTATTTCTAAAGCTGTTCCTGCGGATGCTCGCGGTTATGGTAAGGGGTGTACCACTTCTGACACACGCTTGAGGTGTTCGGCCAATCACAACACACTGGCCAATCAGAACGCTCTGGGCTTTTCAGAAGGAGGGGCTTTGTAGAAATCGGAGCGTGTCAGACAGACTGGGACAGGGCTGGATTGGTAATCAGGCGTGGGCATTTTCACGGTGGGCTGATGCACTTTGGGGCTGATACAAGGGGTTGTGTCTAACATGATCTTACAGATTAATAAAACTTCAGTTAAACTCTGGATTCTGTGGAAGAGCTATGGTCATTTTTATTAGGGCAATTATCTGATCATTTAAATTAATTTAAATTATGCCTTTTACAAGATGTAAAAGAAGTCTCTGTTGTCCCCAGAGTGTGTATGTGAAGTTTTAGCTCAAAATCCCCCACCAGTCATATTTTATAGCCTGTTAAAATTGCAAAAACACACTGTGTGCGTCTCAATCAGCTCCCTAGTTCAGTAGTCAGGGCACTGATCAGGGATCAGCCCATTGACTTATGTCCTGATGAGTGCCCTGGCTACTGAACTAAGGAGCTGATTGGGACGCACACAGTGTTATTGTGTGTGTCCCTTTAAATGCAAATGAGCTGCTGCTCCCTGCCTGTTCTTTCAAAAGAGGGCGGAGCTTCAAGAGCTTGTGCAACAACAACGACAACAGAACATGTCAGAAACTAGCGGTGTTCAGTTCGAACCGGACTCGGACCATAATGGCTAAAGAGCCGAAGATTATCTGCTGCATGGAGACAGAACGGGTGTAGTTTAACGGGATCACGTGAAAAAAGTCTCACTCGGGGTGTTTGGGTTCTCCAGACAATAAAATATGATTTTGACACACTACTAACTAACTCAACCAGGCCCCGCCCCTTTATTCTGCGTATGAATTATTATAAGGAGGAATATTGTGACGTGTTGGTTTCTGAAGAAACTCAAGACTACATTGAGACGCCTCAGGAGTTCAGGAACACTGACACTGATAGAGAGAAGAACTCCGCTGGAGGACTCAAACAGCAACATCACACCGTAACAAGGACAGCACAATAACGCGTGACCCGGATGTTGTCAGCAGATGTGTAACGTGTGTTTGCGTGTGATGCAGGACTTGATGCAGCAGCTGCTGTGTGGTTTGGCCTTTTTGCACTCGAATCGGGTTCTCCATCGGGATCTGAAGCCGGAAAACATCCTGGTGACCAGCAGAGGACAGGTGAAGCTGGCTGACTTCGGTTTGGCGCGGATCTACAGCTATCACATGGCGCTAACACCAGTGGTAAGAGATGCAGGGTCTGGTATCATCAGCACTGATCACACACACACACACACACACGTCTGATGCTGTTCTCTCCGCTCAGGTCGTGACGCTGTGGTATCGCTCTCCTGAAGTGCTGCTCCAGACCACACACGCCACACCTGTGGACATCTGGAGCACCGGCTGCATCTTCGCTGAGATGTTCAGACGCACGTGAGTCTTAGCTGTGAGTGAGTGTGTGAGTGTGTGAGTGTGTGAGAGTGTGAGAGTGTGAGAGTGTGAGAGTGTGAGAGTGTGAGTGTGAGTGTGTGAGTGTGAGTGAGTGTGTGAGTGTGTGAGAGTGTGAGAGTGTGAGGTGTGTGAGTGTGTGAGAGGTGAGAGTGTGAGAGTGTGAGTGTGTGTGTGAGTGTGTGAGTGTGAGAGTGTGAGAGTGAGTGTGTGAGTGTGTGAGAGTGTGAGAGTGTGAGTGTGAGTGTGTGAGTGTGTGAGAGTGTGAGAGTGTGAGAGTGTGAGTGTGGAGTGTGTGAGTGTGTGTGTGTGAGTGTGAGAGTGTGAGAGTGTGAGAGTGTGAGTGTGTGAGAGTGTGAGAGTGTGAGAGTGAGAGAGTAGAGTGTGAGAGTGTGTGTGAGAAACCCATGTCTTGAATACGTCTGTGCGTAGTGGTTCTTGAAGCTCTGACTCCAGCTGCAGTCCACTCTTTGTGAATCTCCCACACATTTTTAATGGGTTTTGTTTCACATTCCTCTCCAGGGTGCGGTTATCCCTATTGCTTGTACACTTTTTTCTACCTCATCTTTTCCTTCCCTTCGCCTCTGTGAACAGCCAGCCTCTTTTGCAATGACCTTTTGTGTCTTGCCCTCCTTGTGCAAGGTGTCAAAGGTCGTCTTTTGGACAACTGTCCAGTCAGCAGTCTTCCCCATGATTGTGTAGCCAACAGAACTAGACTGAGAGACCATTTAAAAGGCCTTTGCAGGTGTTTTGAGTTCATTAGCTGATTAGAGTGTGGCACCAGGTGTCTTCAATATTCAACCTTTTCATAATATTAAAATTTTCTGATATACTGAATTTGGGATTTTCCTTAGTTGTCAGTTATAGTCATTAAAATTGAAAGAAATAAACATTTGAAATATATCAGTCTGTGTGTGATGAATGAATATAATACACAAGTTTCACTTTTTGAATGAAATAAATCAACTTTTTGATGATATTCTAATTATATGACCAGCACCTGTATATTTAAATGGCACAAAACAAGTCTTCATTATCATTTTCGGAGTTCTTGGGGATGGAAATACAGGATTCAGGCTTGTGTGATTATTAAACTTCAAAAGGCGAATATTTAAATAATTAAATATGTGAACGCTGCACATTCAAATAAAAACACATTCTACAGACAAATGCTTTCACACATTTCAAAATAAGAGTCCCGGTCTGTTTCAAGTCCTGCATTATGCATAAACCCTTCTTTCCTTGAGTTCCTTCCTTCCCTTCTTTCCTTCCTTCCCTCCCTCCTCATCATGTCTGTTGATCCTGTTCATTGCTATGATTTGTAATGTGGCATCTCGTCTTTCAGACCTCTCTTCTGTGGAGATTCGGAGGTGGACCAGCTGGGGAAGATTTTTGCGTAAGTAAAAACAGGCACACACGTGTTAGAGAGACACTGAACACACAACTACACTGACGGTCAAGTCAACATGTGATTTCTAGTGACGTGTGTTGATTGACAGGGTGATCGGCCTGCCGTCTGAAGACGAGTGGCCGATGGATGTCACTCTGTCCCGTCAGAACTTCAGCCCTCAAAACCCTCGGCCAATCACAGACTGTGTTCCTGAGATCAGTGAGAAGGGGGCGGAGCTCTTATTGGTACGTTTACATTCAACATCACTTCACATGCAGCTGCTTTTACCAGAGTACATTTTTTTTAGAGATTTAGAAATATATATATATATCAGGGCTGTCAATCGATGAAACATTTTAATCGCTCACTTATCGTAAAATGAAGCATACGCCATTCATCCCATTAAACACATTCATTTTGTCATCATTTGCTATATCCAGCAAAGTAAAAGTCCGACAACTGTATTTTCTGCAAGCTTCAAGGATCATTAGAGACTCCAAAGGACACCAAATAACCAAATATAAGGAGTCCATATTATTATATTATATTATAAATTTATACAGACCTAAGCAGATTACAAAAAAAAAAAACTTTTACAGAATTGAGTGTGTGTACGAGTAAAGCTGTGATACCGAACAGGCCCACACGGAGACGCCAAACCTCTCTATCTCTCTATCTGTCGGTCTATCTATCTATCTATCTATCTATCTCCCCATCTATCTATCTATAATTGTATATTTAAATAACTATTAACAGATTTGATGCTGAATATAAAAATCAATATGCTTTTGAATATGAACAGCTCAATATAAAAATACATTTTGAATTGGTTAACTGTATTAATGTGTTCTTAATAATTGTAGTGGTCTCATCTTGTGCGCTTTTCTTGCTTTCTGAGCACTGACCGGTGAAGTGAGTAACACTGATGATCTCTTCATCACAGCTCCTGTTAGTGGGTGGGATATATTAGGCAGCAAGTGAACATTTTGTCCTCAGAGTTGATGTGTTAGAAGCAGGAAAAATGGGCAAGCGTAAGGATTTGAGCGCGTTTGACAAGGGCCAAATTGTGATGGCTAGACGACTGGGTCAGAGCATCTCCAAAACTGCAGCTCTTGTGGGGTGTTCCCGGCCTGCAGTGGTCAGGATCTATCAAAAGTGCTCCAAGGAAGGAACAGTGGAGAACCGGCCACAGGGTCATGGGCGGCCCAGGCTCATTGATGCACGTGTGGAGCGAAGGCTGGCCCGTGTGGTCCGATCAAACAGACGAGCTACTGGAGCTCAAACTGCTCAAGAAGTTAATGCTGGTTCTGATAGAAAGGTGTCAGAATACACAGAGCATCGCAGTTTGTTGCGTATGGGGCGGCATAGCCGCTGACCAGTCAGGGTGCCCATGCTGACCCCTGACCCCGCCGAAAGCACCAACAGTGGCACGTGAGCATCAGAACTGGACCCCGGAGCAATGGGAGAAGGTGGCCTGGTCTGAGGAATCACATGTTCTTTTACATCACGTGGATGGCCGGGTGTGTGTGCGTGGCTTACCTGGGGAACACATGGCCCCAGGATGCACTATGGGAAGAAGGCGAGCCGGCGGAGGCAGTGTGATGCTTTGGGCAATGTTCTGCTGGGAAACCTTGGGTCCTGCCATCCATGTGGATGTTCCTGACACGCCCCACCTACCTAAGCATTGTTGCAGACCATGTACAGCCTTTCATGGAAACGGTATTCCCTGGTGGCTGTGGCTCTTCCAGCAGGATAATGCTCCTGACACAAAGCACAAATGCTTCAGGAATGGTTTGAAGAGCACAACAATGAGTTTGAGGTGTTGACTTGGCCTCCAAATTCCCCAGATCTCAATCCAATCGAGCATCTGTGGGATGTGCCTCGCTGGGTCAGGGTTGTTTTGGCAGCAAATGGGGATCCAACACAATATTAGGACATAGGTCTTAATGTTATGCCTGATCGGTGTGTATAAGTATGCACGTCAAGTCAAGCTCAACAAAAATACAGAAAAACAGTAATATTATGAAATATTACAATTTAAAAAATCATTCTAATATGCTGATTTATTATCAGTGTTGGAAACAGTTGTGCTGCTTCATAACCCATAAAATGTTTCTACTAGTGTTGGTTGTGGATAATAATCCTGACTGAACTGTAACTGATGATCTGAATGTTTAACAGCTCAGATGATCTTGTGACTCTCGATCTTCCTCTACCTTCACAGGAAATGCTGACATTCGACCCGCTGAAGAGAATCTCTGCGCTGAACGCTTTGGAGCACGAGTTCTTCACAGAATGAGCGTCATTCCCATCATCCACTGCCTGGGACCAGCAAGAGTGCCACTTACTTAAGAGCTGAATGTTCATACGTGTGTGTGTGTGTGTGTGTGTGTGTGTGTGTGTACATGTTTGTCTGTGACTTCAGTGAGCGTATCATGAGGAGGATTTGAGCGTCTGTGATGATAGACTTGAACTTTGAAGTGTCATATTTCTCTTCCTTTACAGTGGAGCATTATCATGTCCACTCTTATCCATCATCCAGCATCTGATTCCACTGAGAAAATAAATAAACTGGCTCCTAAAACTCACGGATCTCAAACCAGGAACTGCTGACGTCAGTGGTCGGGATCACGATCACTGCGAAACGTCTGACGCGAAACCAAACGACCATAAGCTGTCCACACCGACTTCCCCATTTCTATTCTGTCCCACCCAACTCAAATAAAATGCTTTCATTTATAAATGTGTTTTTTAGTCGTTTATTCTATCAGATCCAGTGACGACCAGTTTTATCAAACAGAAGATACAAAAACACACTATCAATCTTTCAGACAATAAACAAGTAATGGCTCAATAGTCAACAAAAATGTTGGAATATTAAACACCAATTCTAGATGTTTTTTATCTTTCTTGTTAATAGACATTGACGCTGTATTTAAATACAAAGGAAGCATTGATGTTTTCACTGCTGTAGATCGTCTGCTTTGCTCTGAAACAGATCGCACTTGTTATAATAGCCACGTTTCATTATCCTTCAAATTGTAGTTTCAGGGTAAGTGTGAATCTGCATGGGCTGTGAACTGAAGTGGTGTTTGTTACCTTTTTGTTTCATGAAAGTAAGTAACTTTTTTTTTGACGAGTGATCCCATAGTATTGGGCCGATGCGATACTGCTATCGGTTAGGTCGGAGGAGAGCAGCGGGTCTTTTGAGACTATTAAAACACATTCGACCATATGAGCACACTAAGAAAGTCTGCATAACATCTTTATATTTTTCCTTTATATGGACGTTAAAAGCATCAACCAAATCAATATTTGCTTCTTGTTTTATCCTTAACGATTTCCAATCTACTTCAGGACAGATCATATTCCATGGAGCCATTGCCGGGTATACCACTGTAGAGCTAATCTTCATAACTTGCTCCCCAATCACTTTTACTATTTCATTACCTACACTCACCTAAAGGATTATTAGGAACACCTGTTCAATTTCTCATTAATGCAATTATCTAATCAACCAATCACATGGCAGTTGCTTCAGTGCATTTAGGGGTGTGGTCCTGGTCAAGACAATCTCCTGAACTCCAAACTGAATGTCAGAATGGGAATGAAAGGTGATTTAAGCAATTTTGAGCGTGGCATGGTTGTTGGTGCCAGACGGGCCGGTCTGAGTATTTCACAATCTGCTCAGTTACTGGGATTTTCAAACCATTTCTAGGGTTTAAAAAGAATGGTGTGAAAAGGGAAAAACATCCAGTATGCGGCAGTCCTGTGGGAGAAAATGTCTTGTTGATGCTAGAGGTCAGAGGAGAATGGGCCGACTGATTCAAGCTGATAGAAGAGCAACTTTGACTGAAATAACCACTCGTTACAACCGAGGTATGCAGCAAAGCATTTGTGAAGCCACAACACACACAACCTTGAGGCGGATGGGCTACAACAGCAGAAGACCCCACCGGGTACCACTCATCTCCAAATAGGAAAAAGAGGCTACAATTTGCACGAGCTCACCAAAATTGGACAGTTTAAGACTGGAAAAATGTTGCCTGGTCTGATGAGTCTGGATTTCTGTTGAGACATTCAGATGGTAGAGTCAGAATTTGGCGTGAACAGAATGAGAACATGGATCCATCATGCCTTGTTACCACTGTGCAGGCTGGTGGTGGTGGTGTAATGGTGTGGGGATGTTTTCACTGTGCAGGCTGGTGGTGGTGGTGTAATGGTGTGGGGATGTTTTCACTGTGCAGGCTGGTGGTGGTGGTGTAATGGTGTGGGGGATGTTTTCACTGTGCAGGCTGGTGGTGGTGGTGTAATGGTGTGGGGGATGTTTTCACTGTGCAGGCTGGTGGTGGTGGTGTAATGGTGTGGGGATGTTTTCACTGTGCAGGCTGGTGGTGGTGGTGTAATGGTGTGGGGATGTTTTCACTGTGCAGGCTGGTGGTGGTGGTGTAATGGTGTGGGGATGTTTTCTTGGCACACTTTAGGCCCCTTAGTGCCAATTGGGCATGGTTTAAATGCCACGGCCTACCTGAGCATTGTTTCTGACCATGTCCATCCCTTTATGACCACATGTGCCCATCCTCTGATGGCTACTTCCAGCAGGATAATGCACCATGTCACAAAGCTCCAATCATTTCAAATTGGTTTCTTGAACATGACAATGAGTTCACTGAACTAAAATGGCCCCCACAGTCACCAGATCTCAACCCAATAGAGCATCTTTGGGATGTGGTGGAACGGGAGCTTCGTGCTCTGGATGTGCATCCCACAAATCTCCATCAACTGTAAGATGCTATCCTATCAATATGGGCCAACATTTCTAAAGAATGCTTTCAGCACCTTGTTGAATCAATGCCACGTAGAATTAAGGCAGTTCTGAAGGCGAAAGGGGGTCAAACACAGTATTAGTGTGTGTTCCTAATACAGGCCCTTCTCAAAAAATTAGCATATTGTGATAAAAGTTCATTATTTTCCATAATGTAATGATAAAATTAAAATTTAATATATTTTAGATTCATTGCACACCAACTGAAATATTTCAGGTCTTTTATTGTTTTAATACTGATGATTTTGGCATACAGCTCATGAAAACCCAAATTCCTATCTCAAAATTAGCATATGGTAAATGGACTGCATTTATATAGCGCTTTAACAGACCAATGGCCATCCAAAGCGCTTTACATCTTGCCTCACATTCACCCATAAATATTAATAATAAATAAATATAAATATTATAATAACGTATTACTTATATATTTGTAAAATTATATTTTATTAACAAAGCTTTATTTTAAAGTGATGTTTAATTTGCGCCCTTATTTTGAAATTTAAGTCAATGACAATTGGCTGAATCCACAGCCAATGGCGAAAGTTGTTGCTCCTGGAGATCCCGCCCATATTGGAGTTCTCCATGCCTACCTTGGATGAAACTGCACACTATTCTTCAGTAACATTTTCTTGAATTAATTGCACTCCTGACTCTTGGTCTTCATTATTCACCACTGGTCTCGGGTCCTAAACTGTTATCCCTGTAACACTGTGCACCAATGCTCCCCATCCAACCTGATGGAGCTTGAGAGGTCCTGCAAAGAGAAACTGCCCCAAAAAGGTGTAGCTTGTAGCATCATACTCAAAGAGACTTGAGGCTGTAATTGGTGCCAAAGGTGCTTCAACAAAGCATTGAGCAAAGGCACGTGATTGTTTTTTTGCTTTTATTTAAATATATTTGCAAAGGGGGAGAGAGTCCAGTTCCCACAGCGCACTGCCATCCGGCCTTCCACCAGCCGGGTGAACTTCTCCAGGAGATGGTGCTGGAAACCCTTCGATGGATGGATCTCTGACTCCTCCGGTGCCTGGGGGGCGACGACGGGACCCTCCGGCCTCAGGCAAACGCTGGCGACTCCTCCTCTCCCTCTTGATAGACAGAGTCCGGTTCCCAAAGCGCACTGCCATCCGGCCCTCCACCAGCCGATGAACTCCTCCAGGAGATGGCGCTGCAAACCCTTCGATGGACGGCTCTCTGACTCTCTGACCACGACAGCCCCTCCGGCTTCAGACACCCCGCAGTGAGACCCCCCCTCTCTATCTGTCTGTCTATCTATCTATCTATCTATCTATCTATCTATCTATCTATCTATCTATCTATCTATCTATCTATCTATCTATCTATCTATCTATCTATCTATCTATCTATCTATCTATCTATCTATCTATCCATCCATCCATCCATCCATCCATCCATCCATCTATCTATCTATCTATCTATCTATCTATCTATCTATCTATCTATCTATCTATCTATCTATCTATCTATCTATCTATCTATCTATCTATCTATCTATCTATCTCTCTCTGTCTGTCTATCTGTCTATCTATCTGTCTATCTCTCTCTGTCTATCTGTCAGTCTGTCTATCTATCTGTCTATCTCTCTCTCTCTGTCTGTCTGTCTATCTGTCAGTCTGTCTGTCTATCTATCTGTCTATCTTTCTCTGTCTGTCTATCTATCTATCTATCTATCTATCTATCTATCTATCTATCTATCTATCTATCTATCTATCTATCTATCTATCTATCTATCTATCTATCTATCTATCTATCTATCTATCTATCTATCTATCTATCTATCTATCTATCTGTCTGTCTATCTGTCTATCTGTCTGTCTATCTATCTATCTATCTATCTATCTATCTATCTCTCTCTGTCTGTCTGTCTATCTATCTATCTATCTATCTCTCTCTATATGTCTGTATATCTGTCTATCTATCTCTCTCTCTATCTTTCTGTCTATCTATCTCTCTCTCTATCTGTCTGTCTGTCTATCTATCTGTCTATCTATCTGTCTGTCTGTCTGTCTGTCTGTCTGTCTGTCTCTCTCTCTCTCTCTCTCTCTGTCTGTCTGTCTGTCTGTCTCTCTCTCTATCTGTCTGTCTATCTATCTAGAGAGGGGGGGGTCTCACTGCCGGGTGTCTGAAGCCGGAGGGGCTGTCGTGGTCAGAGAGTCAGAGAGCCGTCCATCAAAGGGTTTGCAGCGCCATCTCCTGGAGGAGTTCATCGGCTGGTGGAGGGCCGGATGGCAGTGCGCTTTGGGAACCGGACTCTGTCTATCTATCAAGAGGGAGAGGAGGAGTCGCCAGCGTTTGCCTGAGGCCGGAGGCTCCGGAGGAGTTTCCAACCCCTTACCACCAAGAGGTTTCCAGGCGAGGAGGAGTTCTCCCAGCTGGTTTCTCTCTCTCCCTCCTTTTCTCTCGTCGTGTCTGTCTTTAATCTCTGGGCTTTTCTTCTTGGAGCCTGGAGAAGGCAGTGGAGGAAGTCTGGGCTCCTCAGAGATCCTTCATATATAATTTAGTCCTGGTTCTTTGTTTTCACCGGTTCCTCTTTCTTCATGACCTTCTTTGGAGGCGGGCTGCGTGGCATCAGCTTTTTTCCGGTCTGCAATAGAGACGTGATTATTAAGTTAGCATCACACTATGGATCCATGTTTCAATGTTTGATGAGCAAGACAAAAGTATGGGTATGTAGTGCTGGTTCTGTGTGGCACTTACGATCTTCGGTGGAGGAGGAGCAAAAGCTCTCTCCCGTCTTTTCTCCCTCCGTTCCGCTCGCAGTTCTTCCATCTCGGCTTCTTTCTGTTGCCTCAAACTGTAAAGGAGGGAGATTATCAAACCATACAATTATAACATCATATAACTGATGATCACAGTAGCTTTATGGCTTTGTCATGAAGACAAGTATTTGTATATCTTACGTGGTGTCATAGGCTTTAAAAAGCTGCTTCCGTATTTTGCGGAGTCTCTCAGGCGACATGACTTCCATCTTTTGTAAAAGCCACTCTTCTAAATCTGTCAGCATTACGAATGGAAAGGAAGGGCTGCAGAAACGGCCTAAGGTCTCCAGGTAAAACTCCGACAGCTTCTCACATAACTCTCTGATCTGGTGAGGCAAAAGCAAAACGATGAGATCAGCCGTGCAGTCTTTTAACACATTTGGATGTGTGTGTGTGTGTGTGTTGCTGTGACGGCTTTAAATGGGACACGATGTGCTTACCTTCTTTCTCATAGTGATCGGGTCACATTTGCAGAACTGCAGGTATTGAAGTTGCTCTTTCATGTGTATTATGTCTTTAGTGTTCTTCACCTCCAGTTTCCTAATTTGGTCCATCTGCTCTCTAAAGGCGTCCATCTTCTCCTTTCTGCACAAAAACACACAAGACAAAAACACTGTTACTGTCTTCAGTTCCCAGACTTCCCACAGATTGAGAGTGTGTAGAAGAAAAACATACATCTTTTCCTTTTCCCTCTGATAGCGCTCGAGGACCCGTTCATGGTCGGCCACGAAATTCATATATTGGCACGCAACATCGTCATCAGAGTCGGCACTTTCTCCATCAGAGTCACAGACTTCACTGAAACAGTAACAGAGATGATTCATGTAATCAGAAGCAGTATCTTCACTGCGCATATGCAACATCATACATTAGGGGTGTAACGATACCTCGTATATCGAGAAATGTACCGTTGATGTAAACGATATGATCAGCTTACTGTGTTTATAAGGTATAGCTCAACCAAATACGTCATTTCTGTCATCATCTAATCACCCTCATGTCGTTCCAAACCTGTACGATTTTCATTTAACTTCAAAACACAACTGAAGATATTTTTCAAGAAACTTAAAGGGCTACTTCAGCGCTGGGACGATGAATGTGTGTTTAAACTGGGTCATTTATGTAGTAGACATGTGAAATTATTTTTGAATTTGGAGCCTAAAATAACATTTCGTTCAGTTAGAGAACAGACACTACAAGTAAAAACTGAACGTGTGTTTTCAATAAAGAGTGAGTGAGCCGAAGGAAAGTCACGGCACAAACGCAGCAGGAGTCGGATCTCATTCATCACGAGAGCTGCGCGGTCATTCACGGCGCGTGTGCAGTCTGACACGTTTACAGATCATGCCTAATGAATAAACATGTATATAAAATATCGGGATAAATATTGCATCGTGAGTTTAGTATCAGGATTTACACTGTTATACAAATGCCAAACATCCATTGAGCACATTGGCATGACAGTACTATTGTGCTGACCTTTCACAAGCTTTCTCTTCCCGTTCCTGCGTTCTCCTCATCAAATCCTGAGCTCTGGAACATGACCAAATAAAAAACAATAAATCAGTGTCTGGCAACCAAAACTGAACAAATCAACATTAACAATGATGTAAAAGTAGTTACACTTTTGTGGTCTTCGGGGCAATCGGCTTCCGGGTCAAAGATATACACTTCCCATGGATTTGAGGGATTTTGGTTTCGGGGGGGTGTATGAATGCAGTTCCTCTGAGGTCTGGATTTCTCTCAAGATGAAAAAAGTCCCGAATCTGGAGGGAGAGTTACAGAAAAGCAGTTCATCAGCTCGTGTGCTGACTTTACTGAAAATCATATCAACAACAAATGCAGATTCTTTCAAGATTGCCAGAATTATTTGTGCATTATTCACCATTTCCATCTGTCTCATGGGGTACTTTATTTCAGGGTGAGTACGATCCATAACCTTGTCAAAGGTGTCCTGGATCCAGCCCGTCAGCCGGGAATACTGGAAGCTCAGCTGACGAGTTTCTCTAGCATTCATTTCCTGGAGAACACATGAATGGTCAGTGATCGTAAGAGACAGAACTGTACAGAAGACATCAGCGTGTCTGTTTGTCTGTGTAAATGTGTGTGTGTATTTACCAATTCTCTTATTTCTAGAGATAAAGCTGATTTCTCAGCCTCTTGTTTTGATATTTTTATCTCCAGCAGAGGAAGCTCAGAAGTCATTTTTTTCAGCTCCTCCTTATTTTTCTCCATCTCCTTCCTCACGGATTCCTCCTCTTCCAGCATTTTATCCTGCTCTCTCAGAAAACTCTTTCCAATATTTCTTCTCTTTCTAATTTTCTGGTCCTCTACCTGGGACTCTTTGGACTCTTCAGAGTCACAGACTTCACTGAAACAGTAACAGAGATGCTATGGACGACGTCTCTTCACTTTGCATATGCACAATATTTAAAGAAATACTGCGCTATTAACTTTAGTATCGTGAGTTTAGTATCAGGATTCACACCGTTATACAAATGCAAAACATCCATTGAGCACATTGGCATGACAGTACTATTGTGCTGACCTTTCACAAGCTTCAATCTCTTCCCGTTCCTGCGTTCTCCTCATCAGATCCTGAGCTCTGGAACATGACCAAATAAAAAACAATAAATCAGTGTCTGGCAACCAAAACTGAACAAATCAACATTAGCAATGATGTAAAAGTAGTTACGCTTTTGTGGTCTTCGCAATCGGCTCTTTTGGACAGGGTTTGAGTTTGGCATCACACCTGGCCCGGTCATTTTTTGCCTTCCACAATCTTTCGGATACGGCACTTTTCTCCTGATTTATAGGCTGGGCCACGTTCGAATGCTGCAAATAACTCTGAGAAAGACCGAGAGAAAGCTTAGAAGAGGACAGAGGCTACACACAAATGAAAACCCCAATGCACACAATTTACAGCCAGTGGATATTTCACATGTGCCCTGGAGCCCAACAGCAGTCCTGCGTCTCACGGGGAAATCTGGGGCGATAGCCAACAACACATCGCATGGGGCAAAATTATCCATTTTCCTTTTAAGCCAAAAATCATTAGGATATTAAGATCATGTCCCATGAAGATATGTTATAATTGTCCGACCGTAAATATATCAAACATGTATTATTAGTAATATGCATTGCCAAGGACTTCATTTGGACGACTTTAAAGGAGATTTTCTCAATGTTTTGATTATTTTGCACACCTCCAGATTTTCAAATAGTTGTATCTCGGTCAAATATTGTCCTAACAAGCCACACATCAATGGAAAGATTATTGATTTACACTTCATTAGGACTGGTTTTGTGGTCCAGGGTCACATATTTCATATTAATTTGAACTGGATCAATCAGAATATACTAAATTCACTCACATCATAGCGCTCTTGGCGATGAAGCTCAGCTTTCCGTAGATCCACACCGATGCCGCACACTGACGCTAGTGGATACCGCTTCTGCAGAAAACATCACATTTATTTCATGTTAATACGGTTCTCATGAAGGAACTCATGTTTACTTCGTACTCAAGTGATATGGTTTGAATTCAAATGTTACGAACCGGTGTTGTGAGGGTCAAAGATGGGAGGAAGCTTGACAGACTCCGCAGATTGAGCTCCTGTTGGTGATAAATGAGGATGAACACCTTAATACTGTGCTCAACATACAGGGTTTCTGCAGATTTCATGAAGACTCATTTAAGACCAAGTAACCAATGAAGGAAACACAACATCAGTGTGATCTCTAATGCAGATGTTTAAGGAGAAACACTTCAACACATCTTCCAACAGATATCTGTGGCTTTTAATTCATTCGACTAAAAAAAGCTCGACTGGTTTTGCTCAGAAGCTCTTCAATATGGACATCACTTTCACTGCCCCTTCTGATCACACCGCAGAAAGGGATTTCTCTCTTTCCAGCACAAATATCCCAAGATTCATAAATCCACACACATTGACTTCAGCTGGAACATGACATGAAATATGAAGTCTTGCTTTCTGTGAAGTTTAGACTAAAACCAGAACAAATATCTGCAATGGGCTCAGAAAGACCAGCTTCATTTAGAAGTTCTGACAGATATTTGATGTTGTTTTGAGCATAAATCACTTCATTTTATAGCATTTTTAAGACTTTGTTTTGCATTTGCACCTCAAGTATATTTATCAGAGATGCACCGATATGACCATTTTGGCCGATACCGATAAATCTTTATGTTTGAAAGCTGATAACCGATATATTGGCCAATAAACCTAAAACAAATTTAATTTTTGAGAGCCTGATTATAAAAACAAAAGTCTCACCATTAAAGCCATGTCACAAACACACAGTTATGATGCTCTCATTATGATTTTATACAGCCGATATGACAGACTTGGCAGACTTTATTTTCCTTTTTTAAAGTGATTTCAATCATATTTCAAGCGATTCATAACCATCACGGTGAATAATGCACATCTGAAGCTGAAGGAAATAATAACATTTACATACTATCGGCTTTAATTTATTATTAAAAAGAAATACTGATACGGTGGCTGATATTTCACACATCCCTAAAATGTATCTTGATTTAAACTTCTTTAGATATTTGAATTGGAGAACAGGGCATAAATCCTGAGGAAGACGATCATTTTTTGCAATGCACACAACATTTAATGCCATGCCTTTATGAATGTAAGACTTTCTGCTCTGATCATTTTAAGACCTTTTTAAGACTCACAGAAGCCCTGAACATATGAACGCAGGCTTAATATTAATAATGACCCATGATGGTTGAAAAAACACATTCAATGTTAGGATAGCCTTCTTACCTTGACCGTCACAATGCCTCCTGGGTTACGTTTAGCTGGTGGTTGTGGCCGCAGTGCAGGCATGTTTGTGGCACACACAGGCTGTCCAACGAGAAGCCCTGAACATATGAACACAGGATTAATATTAATAATGACCCATGATGGTTGAAAAAACACATTCATTAGTAGGATAGCCTTCTTACCTTTATCATAAAAATACTTTCTTTGATACTTTTAGGTGGTGGTTGTGGCTGCAGTGCAGGCTTGTCTGTGGCACACACTGGCTGTCCGCTCTGAGCCGGCCTGAGCTTGCGGTAATTATTTCTATACATTCTGATAATTGCAAAATTGCACGCTGACCAAAAATGCAGATTCACAATCAGATGCTGATAGGAAGTCGTACAAGTAGCAGGTTCAAAATCGCACTGATCAAGAGCTGTAGAAGATGCTGTATTAGATGCCGTAGCTGTATTAGATGCTGTATTAGATGCCGTAGCTGTATTAGATGCTGTATTAGATGCCGTAGCTGTATTAGATGCTGTATTAGATGCCGTAGCTGTAGAAGATGCTGTATTAGATGCTGTATTAGATGCTGTATTAGATGCCGTAGCTGTAGAAGATGCTGTATTAGATGCCGTAGCTGTAGAAGATGCTGTATTAGATGCCGTAGCTGTAGAAGATGCTGTATTAGATGCTGTAGCTGTAGAAGTCGTTCAGACGCTGATAAATGCAGTCAAGAGTGATCAGTCTTTAAGCCTCCGGTACTGTGACGTCACGAACAGAATGCGTCCGATGATGTCACGCTGCAGCCGCGGGGGATTGTTTTGATTTAAACACTGTTAAAGATGACCATAAAGATACGCGCTAAGACCCAGTTCGCCTACTTATATACTTATACTACGACCTAAAAGTATGTACTCTTTTTGTGAAGAAAAAGAGCATACTTTTGAGTGTGTAGCAGAAGAGTATTCAAGACATATCCTTCATCTTTAACTCTTTAAATATAAATGTGAATAACGTTAAATAAATATATTTTCGTCAGGTTTCTGATAATTATACACTCAAACACTTTTGTCGAAACCACTTAACTGTGTGACTCAGGGCCGTGCACAGGGGGTGGTCTGGTGGATAGAGCCACTGCCCATCTGCCCTCATCGGCTGAGGTGACCCGGAGGTGACCCCTGACCGCAGGAAAGTACTGGAGGATTCCCATAAAAGCGCGTTTTTCCGCTAAAAATCCACTGATTCCGTAACCCCGCTCCGTGTTTTCCCGCTGGCATCGCTCAGTGGCTGTGCGCGCTCGAGACTGGAGGAGACAGGTAGATTACAAACTACTATCCACATTAAAGACAGCGGTTTATTAACGTCATTTGGTGGTTTGTTTTTGTATTTTTGTCGGTAATGTTTTGCTCCTGGTCTTCTAATAGTGTTAATAACTTGTGCAGAATATCCACGTTCTTTGGAAGATGATTAATCGTCTAATCAAATTATTATCCAACACAAATAACACCAAATCCGCTGTTGTCGAACGACCACCACAAAAAGAAGAGCAAAGGAGGCCAATGCCCGGTCAACATCGCCAATATCATGGATTCAAAGCTCCAGCCTGCGGGAAAATCAGCATTTAGCAAACAGTTTGTCACACTTTAACTCCTGTAAAGTAGGCTATATTAGTTACAGTTAATACTAGGATCTATAACACATTTATTAAGACTATACGCAATTAAAAAGGTAATATACTATAAGTTATCATAGTAGGGTACAACAGGCCAAAGGCACACACTAAGAAAATGTGCTTTTAAGCAAAGTTTGTACTATTTTCTGATTATTTTGATAAATAATATACTTCATTATCGTTCAATAAATAGCTATATATATTTTTAAATACAGAAACAAAAATTTTAAAGTAAAGATTCAGAAAGCATTAAATCAGATCCCATAATACTTTACAGTAGAAGCCTCAACAAATACATATATTTTTATTATATTGATTATTATCATATTTTTATTTTTAATCTGATGGTTTCATTATAAATATGATGATCATCAGGTGGACAACCAACTTATGATATTTCCCATCTTATTCTAACCATGTCATGTCAACAAATGGAAAAGTCAGCTAACTATTTATTATCATGTTAATTATTGTGCCTTTTACCCCAAATACACACTTTTACCTAATCTTGTGTTATTAAAAAACTGTTGCTTTATTTACTTTGAACAAAACGGAAAATGATTAACAAGACCCTCAAAATATAAATAATAATTTTAGCAATTCTCATTTGCTACATAAAGTACAACATTTTGAAAAACATTAAATATGAGATCAAATTAGTACAAATACATTTTTTGGAAGCATAATTACAACAACATAATACTCATGATAATACTCAACCCCCTTAAAGCTGCACTATGTAACTTTTCCGTCCGCTAGAGGTCGCCTGTTCAAAACAAAGGCGTAGTTTGATGATGCCAAGTTTGAGCGGTGAATCTTGGGACATGTGGTCTTCACCTCACAGCCGGTGGGGAAGACTCGGGATAGGACTCGGGCAGAGATCATGTCCATGGATGCGGTGATTAACGTTACTGTAGTGTGAAGCAGAGCAGGGGCGAGTGCTGTGGAGCTGAGCGAGGCCGGAGCGATTGTTAATGAGAGGAACACACACCTTGCGAGTAGCGGGACTTTTATTATGACGGACACAGTAGCTATTTCCGCTTTCCGGTCATGAGTATGAGGTAACGTAGCTCTGTTTATCATATTAGATACATTTGAGTGTATTGAAAATGATGTTATGACTTTATTCTGTGCGTTCGTTCAGTGGCTGCCGTGACACTTGTTGCACATTGCTGGGGTTAGGGCCTTAAATTGGAGTAAATAAATAAAACTAGGAAAGGAAATAATGATATATGTTATTGAATTTACTGTAAATGCAGATAACAAACTTAATATTGCACTTTTGTCACACAGAAATGCACTTGACAGTAAAGCATTGATTTAGAGCTAGGATGCAGTGAAGTAAATTTACTGCTTTTAAATGCTGTCAACATTTATTCACTCTCGTGTCATCCCAAACCTGTTTGACTTTCTCTTTCCGTGAAACACACAAAATATATATTTTGAAGAATGTTGGCAACCAAGCCCTTTTAGGTTTCAACCGAATATTGCTTGAACAAAAAAACAGACTCAAATTACACAGAAATAAATTCATTTAGGTTAGGAATGACATTGGGGTGAGTAAACAATCACATCTTTGGGTTGAACTACGCCTTTAAAAACAATACAAAATGTCAAGAGTTGACACCTAATTTATGCAAGTCACTGATATCTATCTTTCATGAGGTTCTCAATGAAATAACATTTAGTTACATTTAATTAGTTCTATTACAAAGTTGATAAAACATTTAAAGAGAAAAAAGCTTTTTCCTTAATTCATGGGATCCAAGCTTTAAAGCTGTTTTGTTGAATTATAATGGCATTTTAACTGAGTTTAACTGTAAGATCATGGTAGTCACAGGTAAAACATGCTCCTCATTACCATGGGTATGGTTTTAAAATATATAAACCATATATAATAAACTATTGAATTTGTAATAAAAAAAATATTGTAAACATGTAGAAAATACGAAAACAGCCTCTAAAAAGTGATTTATATTTCAAAATATTTAATGTAGGCCTAAGTAGTAATAGCAACGTTTTTAATAAATATGTTTCTTCAAAAACACCAATATTTCTTCTCTTTTAGGAGCTGCCAGGTGAATTGTGGTTGTGCTAAAGTGACAAGTGTGTATTTGTGTGTTTTGCCGTTTTCCACTTAACCTCGTCATGTATTTCCATGCTCGTGTCTGTTTTCAGCTTCTCCACAGAACCTGTAATGTTCCCATATAGCACACGATTGCATAAAACACATTCGGAGTCGAAGTGCCGCCCATCCCTTCGTAGAGCAGCAGGAACGCAGCGTACGTTTGTCATCGGCAGCGCTGTCCGGAGATTCGCCTTTGCGTTCCATGCGCTCTGCGCTCAAATAATTTTTTATAAAAAATGTAAAAAGCGCCTAATATGGAGGGGAGGTCTCTCTCGCTTTGGTCTGTCAATTCAGGAAACAAACCAATGGGCCGCTGTCCCTGCATGATGGGCCAGTCAGTGGCAAAAAATTAAAAACCTTGTATCGGCCCCAAAGTGCGTCGGCCCACCGGGAAAATGCCCGGTATGCCAGATTACCAGTCCAGCCCTGCCGAGTACCACCTCAAAGTTCCTGGGGAAAGTTCTTATGTGGAAACGCGGCTTAAATTAATCTAGTTTTTAATTTAACTTAATGTTTTTCTTTATTTAAATTTAGTTATTTCTTTATTTAAATCTACCTTACTGTGCCAATTTGTTAGTCCAAAAAATATTAGACTACCTTAAAAGTATTTCTTAATTTAACAGACCTATTTGTGTGGGTTTTATATCACTAGTGCAGTGTCCGCTCGGAGCCCTGCTCACGGGTCGGTGCATGACCCACAGTAATGCACCGATCCAATACTGTCACACGTCCCAAACTTATTCACTCAAGGCATAAGACGACTACCCTTCAAACAACAACAACTGGACAAAACAAACAGTAGCCTATTTAAACATAATGCACTGTTTGCATATGTATATCTTTGTTGTATTTATTTGTCCACCTATCATTTGTTTATTAGTTCTTATTTCATTACTGACTGTTTACTTGATTGATTCATTATTTGAGAACTTTTTACTTATATTAGGCAATTTCTTATTGCTGTGACTTACTTTTCCCAGATATTTTTCCATGTGATCATGTAATCAAAACTACATAGTACACCACTTGACTAGCTTTTTTAGTAAGATACCAAAATAAACAAGATTTGTGCATTTAGTTTGTTCTATTGTCGTGTATGACTATTGCGAATCTAATATAATACATAATATGGAAAATGTAGTATCCTAATTATTAAAAAAAACATTTGCAAAATGTCTGCAAATTTCTGGAAATTAACACCACAAAATCAGTCATTTTGATCGCAAAAATCACCACAAAAAAAATTGCGAACTCCTGGAGGGACTGTCCAACGTCAAGCCAACTTTATGACATGAGGTTCTAAAACGTAAATTACAAACACCAAAACGCAAATTTTAAGTAGTTATGTTCATTCTTGGAAACGGGTTTTTTTAATAACTAACTGTTAGATTAGACAGTAGTGTGTGCGTACATTGTAGAACAAAACGTAAAAGTAGCCTATCATCCAGTTTACCACAGGCTTTATTTGTAGATCTCCTCAAACTCATCTCTCTTTCTGCTTCTCTTTCCCTGCTTTGTACAAAAACAAAAACAAAAATGTTCTGAGTTAAAATAAGATTATCACTGGCCTAAAATAAGATTATCGTCAGTTTGTTTTCGATTTTCTGTTAAACTGCGTTGATTTTTCAAGCGCTTATTCGGTTACTACATTGCATATAGATCCATTTCTTATTTTGGGATTATCAATCTAAATACATTGGCAATGGCAACTATAATAAAATGTTAAAATTCAAGGCAAGCTTGAGATTTTACTGGGGCACAGTGGATTTATACTGGGCGCGTGAATCTGAGACAGGCCACCATACCTCTTAGAGCCTACGCCCATGAATTTGAATGCCACCTTGAGCTCTACAACACTTTTCTATAGTAAATCTCTAATATTGTTTGCAAGCTTTCCTATATACTGGTGATTGTAAAGAATGCACATATGCTGTATACTGTAATGCACTACACAGCTAGGATTGTTCTTCTGCTTGTTTTTGTCTTCAGTGTTGCAGTCAGGAAAACAAGACCCTCTGGAGGTGAAGCAGGAAGTTCTGGAGCACCTGAGGGAGATGAAACTTTACATCAGGCCATCCGCTCTACCATCATCACTGGACCCTTCGTGGTCAGCGTGGAGGCTATTCAGGAAAACCTGGTGAAGAAACGGAAAGCCCTCGCCAATGCATTGCTGGACCGACTGATGTTCTGTCAACAGATGCAGGATGTAATTCAGAGTTCATTAGGACTAGAAGCATTTTTAATCAAGTCTGAATAAAACACTGTTTACATAATATTGCGCGTGTGTTTCATGCATGTATAGAGTGTAAAGTCATCAGCAAAAAGCAGTTTGAGAAGCCCAGCTGAGGAGCTCACAGAGCAGAGAATGGATGAAACTAGTCCCTGAGCAACTCAAAGTGCATGAGGTACAGTCACTGTTTTATCATTGCACAACATAACATGTATCCTATTAGATTACCACTTACAAACTAATCAAAGTCTGAACCACATTATATTACTGTATATATGATAACTCAATAAAATGTATTGATTACACTTGTATTGAAAGACTCAAGCCATATCTAGAGACCAGACAACATGGCATCATGACCTCAGTAACGTTACACACATCATTGTCCCCATAAAAATAATAAATTGACCCTTACCTGACATCAACAACAGGAAGTGACATCAAAAAGTCTTCTGAACAACAAGTGTGCAGACACCGTAAGTTACCACCTTCTCTTATAATTATAACTTATTTATTGTGGTTGTCAAGTTCAACGACTCAACCGTTACATCAAAAAAAGATGGAAAATTAACTTTATTTCAACAATAAACGTGATTTCTTAATATGCATGCCATGTGCTCTCCTGTTATTCACTACATAATTTACTACATGAAAAAATCACAACCTCGTTACTTCTTCTCAGATTGTGATGGGGTTGTGTTTTTAACACTCTGAAGTTATCCAGTCATTTAAATGAATTATTATATTTGATCAAAAGTCTTTTACCACATGCATATGTTGAATGTAGTGATGTCAATGTTAAAGCTCTCTCTCTCTCTCTCTCTCTCTCTCTCTCTCTCTCTGTGTGTGTGTGTGTGTGTGTGTGTGTGTGTGTGTGTGTGTGTGTGTGTGTGTGTGTGTGTGTGTGTGTGTTAGGGATGGGAATCAAAAGGCAAAGAGAAAATTACACAGGTCTTGAATGAATAACTTTAATAGCATTACTCTGTCAATTTATAAAATGAAAATGTGCAGAGTTATTTATTATACAGTATTGTTCAAAATAATAGCAGTACAATGTGACTAACCAGAATAATCAAGGTTTTTAGTATATTTTATTGCTACGTGGCAAACAAGTTACCAGTAGGTTCAGTAGATTCTCAGAAAACAAACAAGACCCAGCATTCATGATATGCACGCTCTTAAGGCTGTGCAATTGGGGTATTAGTTGAATTAGTTGAAAGGGGTGTGTTCAAAAAATAGCAGTGTGGCATTCAATCACTGAGGTCATCAATTTTGTGAAGAAACAGGTGTGAATCAGGTGGCTCTATTTAAGGATTCAACACTTGTTGAACATGCATTTGAAAGCTAAGGAAAATGGGTCGTTCAAGACATTGTTCAGAAGAACAGCGTACTTTGATTAAAAAGTTGATTGGAGAGGGGAAAACCTATAAAGAGGTGCAAAAAATGATAGGCTGTTCAGCTAAAATGATCTCCAATGCCTTAAAATGGAGAGCAAAACCAGAGAGACGTGGAAGAAAACGGAAGACAACCATCAAAATGGATAGAAGAATAACCAGAATGGCAAAGGCTCAGCCAATGATCACCTCCAGGATGATCAAAGACAGTCTGGAGTTACCTGTAAGTACTGTGACAGTTAGAAGACGTCTGTGTGAAGCTAATCTATTTTCAAGAATCCCCCGCAAAGTCCCTCTGTTAAAAAGGCATGTGCAGAAGAGGTTACAATTTGCCAAAGAACACATCAACTGGCCTAAAGAGAAATGGAGGAACATTTTGTGGACTGATGAGAGTAAAATTGTTCTTTTTGGGTCCAAGGGCCACAGGCAGTTTGTGAGACGACCCCCAAACTCTGAATTCAAGCCACAGTACACAGTGAAGACAGTGAAGCATGGAGGTGCAAGCATCATGATATGGGCATGTTTCTCCTACTATGGTGTTGGGCCTATTTATCGCATACCAGGGATCATGGATCAGTTTGCATATGTTAAAATACTTGAAGAGGTCATGTTGCCCTATGCTGAAGAGGACATGCCCTTGAAATGGTTGTTTCAACAAGACAATGACCCAAAACACACTAGTAAACGGGCAAAGTCTTGGTTCCAAACCAACAAAATTAATGTTATGGAGTGGCCAGCCCAATCTCCAGACCTTAATCCAATTGAGAACTTGTGGGGTGATATCAAAATGCTGTTTCTGAAGCAAAACCAAGAAATGTGAATGAATTGTGGAATGTTGTTAAAGAATCATGGAGTGGAATAACAGCTGAGAGGTGCCACAAGTTGGTTGACTCCATGCCACACAGATGTCAAGCAGTTTTAAAAACTGTGGTCATACAACTAAATATTAGTTTAGTGATTCACAGGATTGCTAAATCCCAGAAAAAATGTTTGTACAAAATAGTTTTGAGTTTGTACAGTCAAAGGTAGACACTGCTATTTTTTTGAACACACCCCTTTCAACTAATACCCCAATTGCACAGCCTTAAGAGCGTGCATATCATGAATGCTGGGTCTCATTTGTTTTCTGAGAATCTACTGAACCTACTGGTAACCTACAGTATAGGCTACTGACATTCATTCTGACAATTTCAGACTAGCTTGTTGTCTGTTACTAGCTAAATATAATTTTCTCTGATTTAGGTTTAAAGATAGTTTTTTCTCAAACATCAACACTGCTTCAGAGGCCAAAGAGACGGTGATGCAGGAGCTGCAGAAGGTGTCTGGAAGAGAAGCGGAAAAGCAGGAGGATCTGGGGGAACCACCTGCCAGAAAGCTGTGCAAGACCAAGGCCAGCAGCTCTGGACAGTGTGTTTGATGAGATAGCAGACGTGCAAGCATCAACATCACTGAGCAGTGCACCTGTGGTTGCTGTCATTCAGTTAGAGACATACCTTGAGAGACCACAACTTCGGGAAGACAAACCACTGCAGTACTGGGGTTAACAAATTGCGGTTTCCCACTCTTGCCCAAATGTCACGCAGAGACCTCTCGGCACCATGCAGTAGGGTTGAAAGTGAAAGGCTGTTCAGCTCAGTGTCACACACTGTTGATGAAAAAGAAACCGCTCATAGCTGATAACGCAGAGAAGCTCCTTTTCATCAAAAATAATCTGCCTCTCACTTTTCCAGAAAAAGCTTAATAGTACAGTAATAAAGTATGAAGACTAACATATAATTTCAGTTGTTCTGCTACTGTTGTGTGGTACTGAAATACATTGAATGTGTTATAGGTTTATGTCAAATTAATTGAATATTAAAAAGTCAGCTACAAAAATCAGCATATTTGCATCAGAAATAGATAGCATGTTACGTAGCTTAGCAATGTTTCTAAGGTGGAAAAATGCCGTTCTTGTAACATATGAAATATGATTTTCGAAAGACAAGTTGCGGTCTAATATAACACCCAGGTCTTTTACTGTAGTGGATAAAGTGACAGGACGTCCTTCCAAGTTAAAGTTGTATTGTGAGAGGTTTTGTGGGCAGTTTTTGGACCAATAAGTAATACCTCTGTTTTATCTGAATTTAATAGCAGAAAATTACACGTCATCCAGCATTTAATATCTTCAACACACGCTGTCAGTTTAGATAATTTTGCGTTTTCATCTGGTCGTGATGAAATATATAATTGAGTGTCATCAGCATAACAGTGGAAATTAATTCCATGTTTTCTTATAATATTACCAAGTGGCAGCATATATATTGAGAATAGCAGAGGGCCTAACACAGATCCTTGCGGCACCCCATAGTCTACTGACGTTATCTTTGATTTTTCCCCATTTAGACAAAATGGTAGCAGTCTGATACACGATCTAAACCAGTTTAATGCCTTTCCTGAACACCAGTGTAATTTTGAAGTCGATCTAAGAGTATTTTATGATCTATAGTATCGAACGCAGCACTAAGATCGAGTAGAACTAGTATTGAGATACAGCCTTGGTCAGAAGCTAGAAGTAAATCATTTGTGATTTTAACGAGCACAGTTTCTGTGCTATGGTGTGGTCTGAACTGGATTGAAATTTTTCATAGATATCATTTTCTTGCAAGAAAGAGCACAATTGAGCGGACAACTTTTTCTAGTATTTTAGACATAAATGGAAGATTTGAAATGGGTCTGTAATTTGCTAGGTTATTATGATCTAATTGTGGCTTCTTAATGAGAGGTTTTATGACTGCCAACTTGAATATTCTTGGAACATGACCTAAAGATAAAGACGAGTTAATAATATTGAGAAGAGGCTCTTCCACTACAGGTAACAGCTCTTTCAGTAGTTTAGTGGGTATTGGATCTAATAAACATGTTGTTGGTTTAGATGCAATGATAAGTTTATTTAGCTCTTCCTGTCCTATAGTTGTAAAGCGGTGTAGTAGTTCTTGAGGGGCGATAATTGAGGTTGAATCATAAGACATCATTAAAGATTGTACATTTACAATTCTGTTTCTGATGCTTTCTATTATCTCAGTGAAGAAATTCATAAAATCGTTACTACTAAACTGTAACGGAATATTTTGCTCAGGCGATGCTTGTTTATTTGTTAATCTAGCCACGGTGTTAAATAAAACCTTGGATTATTTTGGTTATTTTCTATTAGTTTGCGGAGATGCTCAGCCCTGGCTGCTTTTAGGGCCTTTTTATAACGTGACGTACAATCACTATCTTTCCACGCGATTCTAAAGACCTCTAAATTAGTTTGTTTCCATTTACGCTCTAAGTTACGAGTTTCTCTCTTGATAACATGTGTAGCACTATTGTACCATGGTGCTTTAGTTTTCTCTCTAACCTTTTTAATCTAATTGGTGCAACATTTTCTAATGTACTAGAGAAAATGGTGCTCATACTGCTAGTCATTTCCTCTAGTTCATCTGTTAGTTTGGGTTCACTGAGCAGCTGAGACAGATCAGGTAAGCTATTTGAGAATCTATCTATAGTGATTGGAAGGATCGTTTCTGCCTGGTCGATAACGTACGCAACATGACAGATTTCAGCAGTACGCAGTATACAAGTTACCATGTAATGGTCAGTGACATCATCACTTTGTGGTATAATATCTATATCGGTTGGGTTGGTTCCTTGTGATATAATTAAATCTAGTGTGTGATTAAGACGATGAGTGGGACCAGTGACGTTTTGCTTGACCCCAAAGGAGTTTAATAGATCTGTAAACGCAGCCCCTAACGCATCATTTGTGTTATCTACGTGTATGTTAAAATCTCCAACAATTAATGCTTTATCGAGATTGACCAATAGATCTGAGAGAAAGTCTGCAAACTCTTTTAGGAAATCAGCATAGGGCCCTGGAGGTCTATATACAGTAGCCAAGGCTAGAGATAAAACGGTTTTCTTTCTTACATCTAAGAGCGTAACATTTAGCACTAGTACTTCAAACGAATTAAACCTGTGACCTGTTTTCTGAGTAACATTAAGAATATCTCTATAGATTGTTGCAACACCTCCGCCACGACCAATCAGACGGGGCTCATGCTTATAACAGTATCCTGGTGGAGTAGACTCATTTAGACCGAAATAATCATTTGGCTTAAGCCAGGTTTCAGTAAGGCAAAGTACATCGAAACTATTATCTGTGACCATTTCATTTACAATAACCGCTTTAGGTGTGAGCAATCTAATGTTTAGAAGACCTAGTTTTAGAAATTGTTTTTGTTCACTAATATTGAGATTTTCTGGTTTAATCACAATTAGATTTTTCCTAGATCTTACAGTAGATTTAAAGTTTGACCTCACTAAACGAGGAATAGACACAGTTTCTATATAATGTTCTACATTGTTACTTATGTCAATTAAGTTAGGACAGCAAAGACTGTGATTTGAACTTTGACTTACTAGTCATATGGTGGTGTGTAACGCCCTGGAGATGTTGTCCGACAGTAGAGCTGCTCCGATTCTGCTGGGGTGGAGGCCATCAGGACGGAAGAGCCTAGGTCGCTCCCAAAACAGATTCCAATTATTTACAAAGAGCAGCTTCTGTTCATTACACCATGACATTAACCATTCATTTAGAGCAAGTAATCTACTAAACCTTTCATGTCCTTGTCGGTACGTGGGAAGGGGTCCAGACACGATGATCGTTGCTTCAGGCGATGTTCTGCGCACCGCCTCGACCAGACTCCTGTAGTCCTTCTTCAGAACCTCCGCCTGCCGCAGCCTGATGTCGCTCGTTCCCGCGTGCAGCACGACAGCTCCGGCGCGCTCGTCACCGCTTCAGGATCTCGGGAACCTGTGCAGCGACATCGAGAACACGAGCACCAGGAAAGCAGTGAGTGCGCACCTTACCTTTACCTGAAGTAGCGCGGACATGCCGGACGATGGAAGTACCGATGACCACAGCGCCGCTCTGTCTCGCGAAGAGGGGAGAAGCGGTTCGAGTGGAGATCTCAAGACCGGAGGGGCGGAGAGGTCCTTGCTCTGGTCCTGGCTCGCGTCTTCCGCTGTGGAAACACCCAGGGTCCATGGTGCTGTGTCGGTGCCGGAGTGAACGAAACCAGGGATGATCGCGTCCTGGGTGCTTGGGTCCTGTGCAGAGAAACACACGGAGTAGACGCAGGTCGGAGTCAAAGGTTACCAACCACTGACTTGTGAGCATCGGGCGCGTGATGTTTCCAGCGCTGAACGCCGCCTCTCAGCACGGCTCGCCTGTCTTGTAGGTCGCGAATCTGCTTGTCCAACGACTCCAACTCCAACTGCACCGAATGCAGCTCGAACGTGTCCTCACCTGCACTCAAAGGTAACATTAGACACACATCCGAGTTTTTCGCCATTGTAGTAAATGTGCTATAATGGCGAATTGTAGGTTTCAGTGGTTACGGGTGTAAATAAGTTACCACGCTGCGCAATGCTAGCGTCTACGGCTAGTAGCGGAAGTTCGATATAAGTAGCGATATCAAAGCAATCCGATTGTTTTTTATAGAGAATCGACGGGTGATATGTTCACACGCTGTAAATAATAGAAAGTATTTGTTTGTAAGCCAATTATGTGATATATAGACCCAGGAATGCGAATTTTAGCTGGCAACCTTGCCAAAATAACATATTTTGCCAACCAAATGGCATTTTTTTTTCCGGAGAACTTGGCAACCCTGTCTGCACACACGCAGGATTAAGTAACGTTAGAAGAAAAGATGAGTGTAAACGATCTTTGCCAGTGTTTAAGGATACACAGAGTACTTAACACGATCATCATTTCTGAGTGAAATAGTGAAGGTGAACGCATATACGGACAAGTTCTTCGTTTAGGATAAGAGCAAATTTAACCCAAAGCGCCTTTGATGACGTGGATGATTACGTTACTGTTGATCATCTGTCCATCATCGCCTAAAGCCCGCCTGATGATTTCATTGGTCCAGTTTCTGTTCAAAATGTTGTTGGCGGGCTGAGTTTGGCTGGCATCCAGGCTACAAACCCTGGTGAAGCTGGCTCATGAAACACACCAAGGTTTGGTCAGAACCAAACAAAGGATACGTGAACTGTACTGGTGGCCGAAAATGGATTTGTTGGTTCACTCAGTGATTTCAACCTGCCTTACTTGTCAACTCAATGACAAATCTGCAAAAACTGCTCCATTACAACCTGTAGATTTGGCAAAAACTGGGTCTTGATATCGTCTGACCTTTCGGACATGTTGCATCAGGTTGTCGTTTTGCAATTTCATTGGTGGACTATTACAGAAAATGGCCAGAAGTAGCTTTATCTTCACATGTCACTACTGAAGTTTTTAGTTCTTTCTTACATTCTGTGTTTGCATGAGAAGGAAACCCTTTGTTTGTTGTTACAGACAATGGACCTCAGTTCCTATCTTCAGCTTTTTCAGATTTCCTTTCTGAACGTGGTATTAAACACCAACGTACAAGTGTGTATCATCCACAAGGAAATGGTGAAGTTGAACGCTGGAACAGAGTACTGAAAGAGTTTATCTTATCTGCGGAGCAAATGAGAAAAGCGTGGAGACCGCCAGTAGTTGAGTTTCTTCAGAGTTACCGTGCTACTCCTCATACACCATCTCCATCTGAACTTTTGCATAACCGGAAAATGAGAACGAAGGTAGACATTTTTCCCATGAGGGAAAATGCTGTCAAAGCATTCATGCTGTCAAGGAAAGACAGGGAAAAAGTAAGAAATACACAGACAGGAAGAGGAGAGCCAAACCTGTTTCTTTCAAGGTCGGGGAACAAGTAAGAATCAGAAAGCCAGAGCATGTTCCTAAAGGAAGTCCTAAGTATACCTTACCTTTGTCGATTCGTGCAAAGTTCGGACCAAGTTCATTCTTGCTTAGCGATGGAAAGAAACGGAAAGGACTGACTGACTACATTTCCAGATCAAACTGAAAAAAACTGTCCAGGGATCAAAACCGCCTACTCGAAGCTGCCCAATCACTCCCAGGAGGAGTGAAAGAGTCGTTAAACCACCAGTGTGGATGAAAGACTTCATAAAGTAGTGAAGTCTAAAGACAACGTGATTGTGAAAAATTTTGAAAATCACATGTACTAATAATAATAATAATGAATTTTACTTGTGATGCACTTTACATTTCTGCAATCTCAAAGTGCTACAGAGCATCTATAAATACAATAAAAAACACAGATAATTAAATACAAAAAATAAGAAAAACTATTTAAGAAACTATTCAAGAACAACTATTTAAAACACATTCAGTGGAAAGCTTTAGTAAAAAGAAATGTTTTTAGGTTTCGTTTAAAAACATCTGTAGTCTGTGGGGCCCTCAGGTAGTCCGGGAGGGGATTCCACAGCCTCGGAGCAGCCGATGAAAAGGCCCTCCCGCCCATGCTGTAAAGTTTTGTTCTGGGAACTTGGATGGTGTTTGTGTTAGCAGAACGAAGTGTGCGTAGGGATGTTGGGTGGGTGAGAAGTTCCTGTAGGTAAAGGCGGGCATGTCCGTAAATACACTGGTGGGTGAGGAGGGAGACTTTATATTCCACTCTGAGCGGGACAGGGAGCCAGTGAAGAGATTTAAGGATGGGGGTGATGTGTTCATGCTTGCGCACCCTCATCAAGATCCTGGTCGTGCTGTTTTGGATGTACTGCAGTCGCTGTATGCTTTTGCCAGAGATCCCAATGAGGATTGCATTACAGTACTCCAGCCTGGAGGAGACAAAGGAATGGACAAGCTTCTCTGAATCTGCCAGGCTGAGTGTTGGACGGAGTTTGGCGATGTTCTTGAGGTGGAAGAATGATGTCTTACAAAGGTGATTGATATGGTTGTCAAAGGTAAGGTTTGAATCCATTTTGACACCCAAATTATTGAGAGATGTGGAAAGGGAGATATTGTGGCCAGAGAAAGTGATACTGGTGATTGGTGAAGAGCGAAGCTGATGTGGTGTACAAATTTAAGATAGCATCTGTATTGGAGCTGTTTAATTGAAGGAAGTTGAGCTTCATCCACGTCTCTATCTCTCCATGCAGGTGGTCAGTGTGGATGTTGGAAAGGGAGCAGAAGAAGTGGGGGTTGTCTTAATATACAGCTGTGTGTCATCAGCATAACAATGGAACGATATACCATGTCTGCTAATGATAGCATGTAAACAGAGAAAAAGTGTGGACCCAGCACAGAGCCCTGAGGAACACCGCAGGTGACATTATGGGTGAGTGATTTAGCTTTGCCCAGGCAACGTACTCAGTTCTGCCAGTAAGGTATGAAGCAAACCACTTGACTATAACCACTATGTACTATTCTGTTAAAGTACTGGATTGGTATGTAAAGTGATATTTCTAGTTAATGCTGTTTAGGTTAATTAAGAGATTTAAAGGATGACATTTGCAGTAACGCATAATGTTCTTGTATGCTAAGAAGTTTTACTATTGTAATGCTGATGTCTTAAACTCCATATTGCCTTATGGGTTAAATACTAAATAAGTCAGCTACTGACTTCATGTAAGGGGGGGAGAGGGTTGTGTTCTGTGTAATTGCACTAGAGAGCACTAGTGAGTACAAGGTGGGGAGAAAGGGAGGAGAGAAGAAAAGAGAGAAGCGCGATAGTCATGGTTAATGTGAGTTCGTGAAGTAGTGTGACATAAAGAAGTTAAATCAATATACTTTCCTTTATACTGAAGTACTTACATGCTATTACTGGATACAACACTATCCATCCTTAATAATATTTGAACATAGAGTTAGTACGTCCCAAACCGTAGTATGTTGAAAAGAATATTCCAAAGATACCCGGAAGGTCAACTATTAGATCCGTGCAAACTCTAACGGCTAATATTGCCCACAACTGCGATTTGATTAGAACTACAAACTCAGATAAAAAGTGTTAAAAAACTACAAAACTGGCAAAGATGCGCGAGTCCCAGGGCCGTGCAGACATTTGGAGGGGCAGTGGCCCAAACCAAGAAAAGGGCACTTAAGGGGGTTGGGTATTATCATGAGCATTATGTTGTTGTAATTATGCTTCCAAAAAATAATTTGATCTCATATTTAATGTTTTTCAAAATGTTGTACTTTATGTAGCAAATGAGAATTGCTAAAATTATTATTTATATTTTGAGGGTCTTGTTAATAATTTTCCGTTTTGTTCAAAGTAAATAAAGCAACAGTTTTTTAATAACACAAGATTAGGTAAAAGTGTGTATTTGGGGAAAAAGGCGCAATAATTAACATGATAATAAATAGTTAGCTGACTTTTCCATTTGTTGACATGACATGGTTAGAATAAGATGGGAAATATCATAAGTTGGTTGTCCACCTGATGATCATCATATTTATAATGAAACCATCAGATTAAAAATAAAAATATGATAATAATCAATATAATAAAAAAATATGTATTTGTTAGGCTTCTACTGTAAAGTATTATGGGATCTGATTTAATGCTTTCTGAATCTTTACTTTAAAATTTTTGTTTCTGTATTTAAAAATATATATAGCTATTTATTGAACGATAATGAAGTATATTATTTATCAAAATAATCAGAAAATAGTACAAACTTTGCTTAAAAAGCACATTTTTCTTAGTGTGTGCCTTTGGCCTGTTGTACCCTACTATGATAACTTATAGTATATTACCTTTTAATTGCGTATAGTCTTAATAAATGTGTTATAGATCCTAGTATTAACTGTAACTAATATAGCCTACTTTACAGGAGTTAAAGTGTGACAAACTGTTTGCTAAATGCTGATTTTCCCGCAGGCTGGAGCTTTGAATCCATGATATTGGCGATGTTGACCGGGCATTGGCCTCCCTTTGCTCTTCTTTTTGTGGTGGTCGTCGACAACAGCGGATTTGGTGTTATTTGTGTTGGATAATAATTTGATTAGACGATTAATCATCTTCCAAAGAACGTGGATATTCTGCACAAGTTATTAACACTATTAGAAGACCAGGAGCAAAACATTACCGACAAAATACAAAACAAACCACCAAATGACGTTAATAAACCGCTGTCTTTAATGTGGATAGTAGTTTGTAATCTACCTGTCTCCTCCAGTCTCGAGAGCGCACAGCCACTGAGCGATGCCAGCGGAAAACACGGAGCGGGGTTACGGAATCAGTGGATTTTTAGCGGAAAAACGCGCTTTTATGGAATCCTCCAGTACTTTCCTGCGGTCAGGGGTCACCTCCGGGTCACCTCAGCCGATGAGGGCAGATGGGCAGTGGCTCTATCCACCAGGCCACCCCCTGTGCACGGCCCTGAGTCACACAGTTAAGTGGTTTCACAAAAGTGTTTGAGTGTATAATTATCAGAAACCTGACGAAAATATATTTATTTAACGTTATTCACATTTATATTTAAAGAGTTAAAGATGAAGGATATGTCTTGAATACTCTTCTGCTACACACTAGTGTGCTCTTTTTCTTCACAAAAAGAGTACATACTTTTAGGTCGTAGTATAAGTATATAAGTAGGCGAACTGGGTCTTAGCGCGTATCTTTATGGTCATCTTTAACAGTGTTTAAATCAAAACAATCCCCCGCGGCTGCAGCGTGACATCATCGGACGCATTCTGTTCGTGACGTCACAGTACCGGAGGCTTAAAGACTGATCACTCTGACTGCATTTATCAGCGCTCTGAACGACTTCTACAGCTACGGCATCTAATACAGCATCTAATACAGCTACGGCATCTAATACAGCATCTTCTACAGCTACGGCATCTAATACAGCATCTTCTACAGCTACGGCATCTAATACAGCATCTTCTACAGCTACAACATCTAATACAGCTACGGCATCTAATACAGCAACTAATACAGCTACGGCATCTAATACAGCATCTTCTACAGCTACGGCATCTAATACAGCATCTTCTACAGCTACGGCATCTAATACAGCATCTAATACAGCTACGGCATCTAATACAGCATCTTCTACAGCTCTTGATCAGTGCGATTTTGAACCTGCTACTTGTATTCCTATCAGCATCTGATTGTGAATCTGCATTTTTGGTCAGCGTGCAATTTTTGCAATTATCAGAATGTATAGAAATAATTACCGCAAGCTCAGGCCGGCTCAGAGCGGACAGCCAGTGTGGGCCACAGACAAGCCTGCACTGCAGCCACAACCACCACCTAAAAGTATCAAAGAAAGTATTTTTATGATAAAGGTAAGAAGGCTATCCTACTAATGAATGTGTTTTTTCAACCATCATGGGTCATTATTAATATTAAGCCTGCGTTCATATGTTCAGCGCTTCTGTGAGTCTTAAAAACGTCTTAAAATGATCTTAAATCAGAGCAGAAAGTCTTACATTCATAAAGTCATGGCATTAAATGTCGTGTGCATTGCAAAAAAAGATCGTCTTCCTCAGGATTTATGCCCTGTTTCCCAATTCAAATATCTAAAGAAGTTTAAATCAAGATACATTTTAGGGATGTGTGAAATATCAGCCACCGTATCAGTATTTCTTTTTAATAATAAATTAAAGCCGATAGTATGTAAATGTTATTATTTCCTTCAGCTTCAGATGTGCATTATTCACCGTGATGGTTATGAATCGCTTGAAATATGATTGAAATCACTTTTAAAAAAAGGAAAATAAAGTCTGCCCAAGTCTGTCATATCGGCTGTATAAAATCATAATGAGAACATCATAACTGTGTGTTTGTGACATGGCTTTAATGGTGAGACTTTTGTTTTTATAATCAGGCTCTCAAAAATTAAATTTGGGTTTAGATTTATTGGCCAATATATCGGTTATCAGCTTTCAAACATTAAGATTTATCGTATCGCCAAAATGGTCATATCGGTGCATCTCTGATAAATATACTTGAGGTGCAAATGTAAAACGAAGTCTTAAAAATGTTATAAAATGAAGTGATTTATGCTCGAAACAACATCAAATATCTGTCAGAACTTCTAAATGAAGCTGGTCTTTCTGAGCCCATTGCAGATATTTGTTCTGGTTTTAGTCCTAAACTTCACAGAAAGCAAGACTTCATATTTCATGTCATGTTCCAGCTGAAGTCAATGTGTGTGGATTTATGAATCTTGAGATATTTGTGCTGGAAAGAGAGAAATCCCTTTCTGCGGTGTGATCAGAAGGCAGTGAAAGTGATGTCCATATTGTAGAGCTTCTGAGCAAAACCAGTCGAGCTTTTTTTAGTCGAATGAATTAAAAAGCCACAGATATCGGTTGGAAGATGTGTTGAAGTGTTTCTCCTTAAACATCTGCATTTAGAGATCACACTGATGTTGTGTTTCCTTCATTCGTTACTTGGTCTTAAATGAGTCTTCATGAAATCTGCAGAAACCCTGTATGTTGAGCACAGTATTAAGGTGTTCATCCTCATTTATCATCAACAGGAGCTCAATCTGCGGGAGTCTGTCAAGCTTCCTCCCATCTTTGACCCTCACAACACCGGTTCGTAACATTTGAATTCAAACCATATCACTTGAGTACGAAGTAAACATGAGTTCCTTCATGAGAACCGTATTAACATGAAATAAATGTGATGTTTTCTGCAGAACGGTATCCACTAGCGTCAGTGTACGGCATCGGTGTGGATCTACGGAAAGCTGAGCTTCATCGCCAAGAGCGCTATGATGTGAGTGAATTTAGTATATTCTGATTGATCCAGTTCAAATTAATATGAAATATGTGACCCTGGACCACAAAACCAGTCCTAATGAAGTTTAAATCAATAATCTTTCCATTGATGTGTGGCTTGTTATGACAATATTTGACCGAGATACAACTATTTGAAAATCTGGAGGTGTGCAAAATAATCAAAATATTGAGAAAATCTCCTTTAAAGTCGTCCAAATGAAGTCCTTGGCAATGCATATTACTAATAATAATACATGTTTGATATATTTACGGTCGGACATTTATAACATATCTTCATGGGACATGATCTTAATATCCTAATGATTTTTGGCATGAAAGGAAAATGGATAATTTTGCCCCATGCGATGTGTTGTTGGCTATCGCCCCAGATTTCCGTGAGACGCAGGACTGCTGTTGGGCTCCAGGGCACATGTGAAATATCCACTGGCTGTAAATTGTGTGCATTGGGGTTTTCATTTGTGTGTAGCCTCTGTACTCTTCTAAGCTTTCTCTTTCTTTCTCAGAGTTATTTGCAGCATTCGAACGTGGCCCAGCCTATAAATCAGGAGAAAAGTGCCGTATCCGAAATATTGTGGAAGGCAAAATGACTGGGCCAGGTGTGATGCCAAACTCAAACCCCGTTCAAAACAGCCGATTGCCCCGGAGGCCACAAAAGCGTAACTACTTTTACATCATTGTTAATGTTGATTTGTTCAGTTTTGCTGCCAGACACTGATTTATTGTTTTTTATTTGGTCATGTTCCAGAGCTCAGGATCTGATGAGGAGAACGCAGGAACGGGAAGAGATTGAAGCTTGTGAAAGGTCAGCACAATAGTACTGTCATGCCAATGTGCTCAATGGATGTTTTGCATTTGTATAACAGTGTGAATCCTGATACTAAACTCACGATACTAAAGTTAATAGCGCAGTATTTCTTTAAATATTGTGCATATGCAAAGTGAAGAGACGTCGTCCATAGCATCTCTGTTACTGTTTCAGTGAAGTCTGTGACTCTGAAGAGCCCAAAGAGTCCCAGGAAAAGGACCAGAAAATTAGAAAGAGAAGAAATATTGGAAAGAGTTTTCTGAGAGAGCAGGATAAAATGCTGGAAGAGGAGGAATCCGTGAGGAAGGAGATGGAGAAAATAAGGAGGAGCTGAAAAAAATGACTTCTGAGCTTCCTCTGCTGGAGATAAAAATATCACAACAAGAGGCTGAGAAATCAGCTTTATCTCTAGAAATAAGAGAATTGGTAAATACACACATACATTTACACAGACAAACAGACCCGCTGATGTCTTCTGTACAGTTCTGTCTCTTACGATCACTGACCATTCATGTGTTCTCCAGGAAATGAATGCTAGAGAAACTCGTCAGCTGAGCTTCCAGTATTCCCGGCTGACGGCTGGATCCAGGACACCTTTGACAAGGTTATGGATCGCGGAACTGCGCTGAAGTAGCCCTTTAAGTTTCTTGAAAAATATCTTCAGTTGTGTTTTGAAGTTAAATGAAAATCGTACAGGTTTGAAACGACATGAGGGTGATTAGATGATGACAGAAATGACGTATTTGGTTGAGCTATACCTTATAAACACAGTAAGCTGATCATATCGTTTACATCAACGGTACATTTCTCGATATACGAGGTATCGTTACACCCCTAATGTATGATGTTGCATATGCGCAGTGAAGATACTGCTTCTGATTACATGAATCATCTCTGTTACTGTTTCAGTGAAGTCTGTGACTCTGATGGAGAAAGTGGCGACTCTGATGACGATGTTGCGTGCCAATATATGAATTTCGTGGCCGACCATGAACGGGTCCTCGAGCGCTATCAGAGGGAAAAGGAAAAGATGTATGTTTTTCTTCTACACACTCTCAATCTGTGGGAAGTCTGGGAACTGAAGACAGTAACAGTGTTTTTGTCTTGTGTGTTTTTGTGCAGAAAGGAGAAGATGGACGCCTTTAGAGAGCAGATGGACCAAATTAGGAAACTGGAGGTGAAGAACACTAAAGACATAATACACATGAAAGAGCAACTTCAATACCTGCAGTTCTGCAAATGTGACCCGATCACTATGAGAAAGAAGGTAAGCACATCGTGTCCCATTTAAAGCCATCACAGCAACACACACACACACACACACACACACACACACACACACACACACACACATACACATCCAAATGTGTTAAAAGACTGCACGGCTGATCTCATCGTTTGGCTTTTGCCTCACCAGATCAGAGAGTTATGTGAGAAGCTGTCTGAGTTTTACCTGGAGACCTTAGGCCGTTTCTGCAGCCCTTCCTTTCCATATGTAATGCTGACAGATTTAGAAGAGTGGCTTTACAAAAGATGGAAGTCATGCCGCCTGAGAGACTCAAGAAAATACGGAAGCAGCTTTTTAAAGCCTATGACACCACGTAAGATATACAAATACTTGTCTTCATGACAAAGCCATAAAGCTACTGTGATCATCAGTTATATGATGTTATAATTGTATGGTTTGATAATCTCCCTCCTTTACAGTTTGAGGCAACAGAAAGAAGCCGAGATGGAAGAACTGCAGCGGAACGGAGGGAGAAAAGACGGAGAGAGAGCTTTTGCTCCTCCTCCACCGAAGATCGTAAGTGCCACACAGAACCAGCACTACATACCCATACTTTTGTCTTGCTCATCAAACATTGCAACATGGATCCATAGTGTGATGCTAACTTAATAATCACGTCTCTATTGCAGACCGGAAAAAAGCTGATGCCACGCAGCCCGCCTCCAAAGAAGGTCATGAAGAAAGAGGAACCGTGAAAACAAAGAACCAGGACTAAATTATATATGAAGGATCTCTGAGGAGCCCAGACTTCCTCCACTGCCTTCTCCAGGCTCCAAGAAGAAAAGCCCAGAGATTAAAGACAGACACGACGAGAGAAAAGGAGGGAGAGAGAGAGAGAGAGAGAGAAACCAGCTGGGAGAACTCCTCCTCGCCTGGAAACCTCTTGGTGGTAAGGGTTGAAACTCCTCCGAGCCTCCGGCCTCAGGCAAACGCTGGCGACTCCTCCTCTCCTCTTGATAGACAGACAGAGTCCGGTTCCCAAAGCGCTGCCATCCGGCCCTCCACCAGCCGATGAACTCCTCCAGGAGATGGCGCTGCAAACCCTTTGATGGACGGCTAGATAGTCGCAGATAGCAGATAGTCGCCAGCGCTTGCCTGAGGCCGGAGGGTCCCATCGTCGCCCCCCAGGCACCGGAGGAGTCAGAGATCCATCCATCGAAGGGTTTCCAGCACCATCTCCTGGAGGAGTTCACCCGGCTGGTGGAAGGCCGGATGGCAGTGCGCTTTGGGAAATGGACTCTCTCCCCCTTTGCAAATATATTTAAATAAAAGCACAAAAGAAAAATCACGTGCCTTTGCTCAATGCTTTGTTGAAGCACCTTTGGCACCAATTACAGCCTCAAGTCTCTTTGAGTATGATGCTACAAGCTTGCCACACTTATTTTGGGGAAGTTTCTCCCATTCTTCTTTGCAGGACCTCTTAAGCTCCATCAGGTTGGATGGGGAGCATTGGTGCACAATGTTAGGGGATAACAGTTTAGGACCCGAGACCAGTGGTGAATAATGAAGACCAAGAGTCAGGAGTGCAATTAATTCAAGAAAATGTTACTGAAGAATAGTGTGCAGTCCATCCAAGGTAGGCATGGAGAACTCCAATATGGGGCGGGATCTCCAGGAGAAACAACTTTTGCCATTGGCTGTGGATTCAGCCAATTGTCATTGACTTAAATGTCAAAATAAGAGGGCGCAAATTAAACATCACTTTAAAAATAAAGCTTTGTTAATAAAATATACATTTACAAATATATAAGTAATACGTTATTATAATATTTATATTTATTTATTATTAATATTTATGGGTGAATGTGAGGCAAGATGTAAAGCGCTTTGGATGGCCATTGGTCTGTTAAAAGCGCTATATAAATGCAGTCCATTTACCATATGCTAATTTTTTGAGATAGGAATTTTGGGTTTTCATGAGCTGTATGCCAAAATCATCAGTATTAAAACAATAAAAGACCTGAAATATTTCAGTTGGTGTGCAATGAATCTAAAATATATTAAATTTTAATTTTATCATTACATTATGGAAAATAATGAACTTTTATCACAATATGCAAATTTTTTGAGAAGGGCCTGTATTAGGAACACATACTAATACTGTGTTTGACCCCCTTTCGCCTTCAGAACTGCCTTAATTCTACATGGCATTGATTCAACAAGGTGCTGAAAGCATTCTTTAGAAATGTTGGCCCATATTGATAGGATAGCATCTTACAGTTGATGGAGATTTGTGGCATGCACATCCAGGGCACGAAGCTCCCGTTCCACCACATCCCAAAGATGCTCTATTGGGTTGAGATCTGGTGACTGTGGGGGCCATTTTAGTTCAGTGAACTCATTGTCATGTTCAAGAAACCAATTTGAAATGATTGGAGCTTTGTGACGGTGCATTATCCTGCTGGAAGTAGCCATCAGAGGATGGGCACATGGTGGTCATAAAGGGATGGACATGGTCAGAAACAATGCTCAGGTAGGCCGTGGCATTTAAACTATGCCCAATTGGCACTAAGGGGCCTAAAGTGTGCCAAGAAAACACCCCACACCATTACACCACCACCACCAGCCTGCACAGTGGTAACAAGGCATGATGGATCCATGTTCTCATTCTGTTTACACCAAATTCTGACTCTACCATCTGAATGTCTCAACAGAAATCCAGACTCATCAGACCAGGCAACATTTTTCCAGTCTTAAACTGTCCAATTTTGGTGAGCTTGTGCAAATTGTAGCCTCTTTTTCCTGTTTGTAGTGGAGATGAGTGGTACCCGTGGGGTCTTCTGCTGTTGTAGCCCATTCGCCTCAAGGTTGTGTGTGTTGTGGCTTCACAAATGCTTTGCTGCATACCTCGGTTGTAACGAGTGTTTATTTCAGTCAAAGTTGCTCTTCTATCAGCTTGAATCAGTCGCCCATTCTCCTCTGACCTCTAGCATCAACAAGACATTTTCTCCCACAGGACTGCCGCATACTGGATGTTTTTCCTTTTCACACCATTCTTTTAAACCCTAGAAATGGTTGTGTGAAAATCCCAGTAACTGAGCAGATTGTGAAATACTCAGACCTGCCCCTCTGGCACCAACAACCATGCCACGCTCAAAATTGCTTAAATCACCTTTCATTCCCATTCTGACATTCAGTTTGGAGATCAGGAGATTGTCTTGACCAGGACCACACCCCTAAATGCATTGAAGCAACTGCCATGTGATTGGTTGATTAGATAATTGCATTAATGAGAAATTGAACAGGTGTTCCTAATAATCCTTTAGGTGAGTGTAGGTAATGAAATAGTAAAAGTGATTGGGGAGCAAGTTATGAAGATTAGCTCTACAGTGGTATACCCGGCAATGGCTCCATGGAATATGATCTGTACTGAAGTAGATTGGAAATCGTTAAGGATAAAACAAGAAGCAAATATTGATTTGGTTGATGCTTTTAACGTCCATATAAAGGAAAAATATAAAGATGTTATGCAGACTTTCTTAGTGTGCTCATATGGTCGAATGTGTTTGAATAGTCTCAAAAGACCTGCTCTCTCCGACCTAACCGATAGCAGTATCGCATCGGCCCAATACTATGGGATCACTCACAAAAAAAAAGTTACTTACTTTCATGAAACAAAAAGGTAACAAACACCACTTCAGTTCACAGCCCATGCAGATTCACACTTACCCTGAAACTACAATTTGAAGGATAATGAAACGTGGCTATTATAACAAGTGCGATCTGTTTCAGAGCAAAGCAGACGATCTACAGCAGTGAAAACATCAATGCTTCCTTTGTATTTAAATACAGCGCCAATGTCTATTAACAAGAAAGATAAAAATATCTAGAATTGGTGTTTAATATTCCAACATTTTTGTTGACTATTGAGCCATTACTTGTTTATTGTCTGAAAGATTGATAGTGTGTTTTTGTATCTTCTGTTTGATAAAACTGGTCGTTACTGGATCTGATAGAATAAACCACTAAAAAACACATTTATAAATGAAAGCATTTTATTTGAGTTGGGTGGGACAGAATAGAAATGGGGAAGTTGGTGTGGACAGCTTATGGTCGTTTGGTTTCGCGTCAGACGTTTCGCAGTGATCGTGATCCCGACCACTGACGTCAGCAGTTCCTGGTTTGAGATCCGTGAGTTTTAGGAGCCAGTTTATTTATTTTTTCAGTTGAATCAGATGCTGGATGATGGATAAGAGTGGACATGATAATGCTCCACTGTAAAGGAAGAGAAATATGACACTTCAAAGTTCAAGTCTATCATCACAGACGCTCAAATCCTCCTCATGATACGCTCACTGAAGTCACAGACAAACATGTACACACACACACACACACACACACGTATGAACATTCAGCTCTTAAGTAAGTGGCACTCTTGCTGGTCCCAGGCCGCAGTGGATGATGGGAATGAACGCTCATTCTGTGAAGAACTCGTGCTCCAAAGCATTCAGCGCAGAGATTCTCTTCAGCGGTCGAATGTCAGCATTTCCTGTGAAGGTAGAGGAAGATCGAGAGTCACAAGATCATCTGAGCTGTTAAACATTCAAACATTCAGATCATCAGTTACAGTTCAGTCAGGATTATTATCCACAACCAACACTAGTAGAAACATTTTATGGGTTATGAAGCAGCACAACTGTTCCCATTCAGTCGGTCACTCGACGCCACGCCGGAGTACCGAATAGGAATCTCGCTAGCGAGCCAATCTACTTTGAGTTTAACTAAACGAGCCAATGCACATTGGCATGCATTGATTGCACCATCTGCTCATGCCACGCAGTGCGGGTATAAATGAGGCACAGGTGCTTGCATCAAATTAGCCTTTGCTTCGGAGCCAAGTGGTGAATGGATTGTCCTGAAATCACTCTACAAGCGTGTGTTAACATTATAACGAGTCAAGCTCTTCGGTTGGATCTCTCCTCAGTTGGTGTTGGAGTGACAGCACTGCAGCGGGGTCGAATTTCTCTCTTTCTATTTTGTTTTATTGAGCAAAAACAAATGGGCTGTTCCCACAGCTGGTTCGGTGCGCTGTTGGAGCGCTGAAAAGCCGTTTTCACGGCTGGTAAGAGATCGCCTTCTATGAGAAAGAGAGCGCGCATGACAGGCTGCACATTTTCCTGTCTGTGTCGCGCGACTATCCCCTGTGTGCTTCAGCACCCCGGAGAGCATTTTCCCTAAAAGAGCTACACAGATAGAGCTTGCGTCTTTTTAAAGATGACATTCTACCTGTGTGTTTTTGGTTGCGGTTGTTTCCTGTCCTCACTGACAGCCACGAGCACTTTTTCACATGTCTGGGCAGCATGATGAGACTGTGTTCGTAGGTGGTTCATGTTTCAAATGGGAACATGACCACGCCGGCATGCCGGTCGCGACTCTTTCTTCTCCGGAAGCTTGAGTCCCCTCTGTTGTTGGCCAGCTGTGGCTCGTGTGTAAAAGCACAGCCGCAGGTCTGCTTGACACTCTGGGAGACCGTGGAGATCAGCGAGCGCCGCCGGGGAGACCCGGACGGACCTCTTGCTTCTCTGCGTGTCGCAGCCGCCGAGCTGCTAAGCTGTAGCGCTGGTTGTCACGGCAACCCAGCGCCGCTCTGCGCCTATGTGCGCTGTCCCTTGCCTATTTCCGTTGTAGCGCCTCTCCTGGCAACAGGAGAGGTCTACTCGGTGTAATGGCTAGGTCGACCTGAGGTTGGTAGGGCTTTTCGGGAACCAACCCCTAGGGCTCCTCCCCTCTGGCGCACTGCAAGCTGTGCAGCTTTTGGATGGAGTTGCTGGTCCTTCTTATGGGGAACCTAGCATTTCATTCAGGGCTCCAGCTGAGGATCAGATGTCAATCGCTGCATCGGAGAGAAGGCTGTTGTGCTCTGGTAATGAAGATGATGCGGAGCCCACTGTAATGGTGTGTGCTTTGGAATCAGATTCAGAGTGAACAGCCATGCTTTCCTGGGATCATCCCAGATGTGCATGTAGAACTTGTCAGTATGGAACTACTTTGGTTATGGAATGCCAAAGGCCAGAACTGCAAGTTTTCCTCCTCACTACCCTCAATGGTGGGGTGGCTGTACGCAGACCACCCCGCCAGGCACTTTTAATGCACGAGGGTAGTTCTGAGTCGGGTTGAGCTGCGCATGTTGACTAACCGTGATCAGGTCACGGCGCAGGCCCTCGGCCAGACGATGTCCACCTCCGTGGTCCAGAAACGCCCCTGGCTTGCCTTGCTGAAGTGTGAGTGATCGCCAAAGCACGCTTCACGATGCTCCCATCTCACAAGGTGGCCATTTCGGCGACACTGTCAAGAACTGAGCCCAGCAGTTCTTGGGAGTCGGTAGCAGACTGAGGAAATCAAGAGCTTCCCTGACGCACCTTCAGAGTGCCTCGTGGGCCGCCTCAGTCTGAAAAAAAAAAAAAAAAAAAAAAACTCGGCACAGTCTGCTCTACTGTGTCCGCTGCAGGAGGATGACGCCACCCGCCTCTACTGCTGTTTGCCGCCTGACTAAAAGTCGCCTGAGACGGGTGACCCGGAGATGGGCGGGCTGCTTTTTCCCTGGAGGAGGGCCGGGCGGAGAATGTTTTGAGTCTAAATTCCGCTCTGCCGCTGGTCAAGCAGCCAGTGGTACCCAAATTCTCAAAAGAAAAAAGAAAAGCAGTCCCTCTATCTCTGGGCCCTCAGGGGACTCGGAGAGTTGTGGCTGGTCAAACGCCGACCACACTCATCCACCTCCTCTTCGCCAGTAGGCAGTAGCGGATGACGCAGGGACACACCACAGCCTCCTCGCGACCCTCTGCCCTCCGTGGAATCAGGCACGTGTTGCACAGCACACTCACACCACCGCGGGCCGCCTCCACGAGACAGTCGCCCCAGGCCGGTGCCTGCATTCCACCTCGCTGCCCCTCGGTGGGTACGCCGGTGGTCCTGATGGTCCCGCTTGTTCGGTCTCTGCGAGCCTGGTTAGAGCTCCCAGTCCGCCTTGCTGGCTCATTCGACCTTCAGGCTCGGCTATGCGATTCAGTTTGCCCGGCGCCCCAGGTTCACGGGCGTCCGCTTCACTTCGGTGAAAGCTGCGGATGCCCATGTCCTGCGGCGGAGATCGCAGTCCTACTGGCGAAGGACGCGATAGAGCCGGTCCTCCAGCCGATATGAGGACAGGCTTTACAGCCCGTACTTCATTGTACCCAAGAAAACCGTGGGTTACGGCCAATCTTGGACCCAGTACTGAATCGGAGCCTTCACAGGTTACCGCTCAAGATGCTCACGCAGAAACGCATTTTCGAGTGCATCCGTCCCCAAGATTGGTTTGCAGCGATCGACCTGAAGGATGCGACTTTCATGTCTCGATTCTCCCCGGATTCGAGGGGCGAGCATATCAGTACAAAGTCCTACCCTTCGGCTGGCCCTGTCCCCGTGTCTTTACGAAGGTCACGGAGGGGGCCCTTGTGCCCATGAGAGAACAGGGCGTCGCATTCTCAACTATCTTGACGACTGGCTCATCCTAGCACAGTCCCGGGAGAAGTTGTGCGAACACAGGACTTGGTGCTCAGGCACCTCAGCCAGTTGGGTCTTCGGGTCAACTGGGAAAAGAGCAAACTCGCCCCGCAGAGGATCTCTTTTCGGTATGGAGTTGATTCGTCGAGCGGACGGCGCGCGCTTCACGGAGGAGCGCGCCCAGTCGATGCTGAACTGCCTGAACACGCTTTCAAGGCAGGATGGCGGTTCCACTGAAACATTTTCAGAGGCTCCTGGGGCATATGGCAGCCGCGCAGCGTAACACCGCTCGGGTTGTTTTAAGAGACCGCTTCAGCATTGGCTTCACGGCCAAGTCCCGAGATGGGCGTGGCAACGCGCACTCACCGGTGGGCATCACACCGCCTGCCGCCAGACCTTCAGCCCGTGGTCAGACCCCTCGCTTTCTTCGGGCCGGAGTGCCCTGGAACAGGTGTCCAGGCATGCTGTGGTTTTCACGGATGCCTCCGCCATGGGCTGGGGTGCCACGCATAACGGGCATGCAGTGTCAGGGGTTTGACGGGCCCGCACCTGCATTGGCACATCAATTGCCTCGAGTTGCTAGCAGTACATCTTGCACTGAGCCGCCTCAAAGGCCGGTTACGGGGCAAAGATGTACTGGTCCGTACGGACAACACAGCGACCGCTATGCGTACATCAACCGCCAAGGTGGTCTACGCCCCGCCGCATGTCGCAACTCGCCCGCCATCTCTCCTCTGGAGTCAGAAGTGTCTGAGGCGCCGGGCCATTCATGTCCCTGGTGTGCGCAACCGGGTGGCCGACGAGCTATCACGAGCTGCGCCCCGGAGAATGGCGGCTCCACCCCCAGGTGGTCCAGCTGATCTGGGTTCAGTTCGGGGCGGCACAGGTCGACCTGTTTGCCTCCCCAGAAACGTCCCACTGCCAGTGGTTTTATTCGCTGACCGAGGGCACACTCACACGGATGCACTTGCGCGCAGCTGGCCCCGGGCCTGCGCAAATATGCGCTTCCCCAGTGAGCCTACTTGCACAGACCCTGTGCAAGGTCAGGAGGACGAGGAGCAGGTCCTGTTGGTGGCCCCGTATTGGCCCCACCGACCTGGTTCCCAGAACTCATGCTCCTCACAACAGCCCCTCCTTGGCCGATTCCTCTGAGGAAGGATCTTCTAGCTCAGAGACGGGCACCCTCTGGCACCCGCCCAGACCTCTGGAAACTTCATGTCTGGTCCCTGGACGGACGCGGAGGTTCTAGGTGACTTACCCCAGGAGGTAGTTAACACCGCCACTGCCAGAGCACCGCCTACAAGACAGGCCTATGCCTTGAAGTGGAACCTGTTCGCCGATTGATGTTCTTCCCGCCGAGAAGACCCCGAAGATGTTCGATCACGCCTGTGCTTTCCTTCCTGCAGCGGGGTTGGAGCGTAGGCTGTCACCCTCCACCTCAAAGGTTACGTTGCAGCCATCTCTGCCTATCATGACTATGTAGATGGTAAATCGGTTGGGAAGCACGAGCTGGTCGACAGGTACCTTAGGGGGGCGAGACGGTTAAATCCTCCTCGACCCCCTCCATACCCTCTAGGATCTTACTCTGGTGCTCCAAGCACTTCAGAATGCCCATTTGAGCCTTTGCAGTCAGCAGAGCTTAAGATTCAGTCCATGAAGACTTTGCTGTTGGCTGCTTTGGCCTCCATCAAGAGGGTAGGGGACCTGCAGGCTTTTTCGGTCGATTTAATCGTGCCTGGAGTTCGGGCCGGGTGACACCAACTTGGTACTGAGACCCGGCCTGGCTATGTGCCCAAGGTTCCCACCACTCCCTTCAGGGACCAGGTGGTGAACCTGCAAGCGCTGCCCTTGGAGGAGGCAGACCCAGCCTAGGACCTCAGATCAGCTCTTTGTCTGTCATGGAGGCCAGCAGAAGGAAAGGCTGTCTTCAAGCAGAGGATGGCCCACTGGATAGTGGATGCCATCACCTTGGCTTACCAAGCACAAGGTGTGCCCTGTCCGCTCAGGGTGCGAGCACACTCTACTAGAAGTGTTGCATCCTCCTGGGCGCTGGCACGTGGCGCCTCGCTGTCAGACATCTGTAGAGTTGCGGGCTGGGCGACACCCAACACGCTCGCTAGGTTCTAAGTAGTCACGGTAGAGCCGGTCTCTCCTGTGTTCTCACCTCAAACGGGTAGAAGCACTGAGAGGCCCGGCTCTTGTCGGCTTGCCGCTACCAACGCTTACCTTCTCCAGAAGCAAACTCTGTGAGTCCTCCACCGCCTCGGTGCCGGGCGTGGCGGAACGTCCGCATCAGGCCTCCTGCCGCTGAATCCTTGAGAACCAGTATTGGGCTGGCGCCATGTGAGTGACCCTCAGGATCCCACATATTTCTCCACGGTTGCTCCTCGAATCCCGTGTCTTTCCCTTTGGGAGAGCCCTCCCTCAGGGATGGAGCCCTCACTGCGGCGGGCTACGGCTCAGCTCTGTACTCCACATAACTCCTTCAAGGTATGATGTGGGTTCCGCAGTGCCCCTTCCATTAGGCACGCTTCCCAGTGTTATCCAAAAGTCACTGAGCGGGTCATGCAGAACAGCAGTGATGGACTTCTCTGTGTGAGCCCGTCTCATCAGTCAAGAGAGCTCAGGAGGCTCACACAGGGCACTGGAAGGGGGCACAGGCCATGGCGCTTGGTAGGATTTATTCGCCGGCATCTGACGTGGCGCCGAGAGTGACCGACTGAATGGGAACGCCTCGGTTACGATGTAACCCTCGTTCCCTGAAGGAGGGAACGGAGACGCCACGCCCCGCCGCCATGTCCTCTGTACCTGCTGGGGTGCCAATTCACCTACTCGGCTCCTCAGCAAAAGACTAATTTGATGCAAGCACCTGTGCCTCATTTATACCCGCACCGCGTGGCATGAGCAGCTGGTGCAATCATTGCATGCCAATGTGCATTGGCTCGCTTTAGTTATACTCGAAGTAGATTGGCTCGCTAGCGAGATTCCTATTCGCCGGCATTCCGACGTATGCCTCCGCTCTCCTTCAGGGAACGAGGGTTACATACGTAATCGAGACGCTTCCAACACTGAAAATAAATCAGCATATTAGAATGATTTTTTAATTGTAATATTTCATAATATTACTGTTTTTCTGTATTTTTGTTGAGCTTGACTTGACGTGCATACTTATACACACCGATCAGGCATAACATTAAGACCTATGTCCTAATATTGTGTTGGATCCCCATTTGCTGCCAAAACAACCCTGACCCAGCGAGGCACATCCCACAGATGCTCGATTGGATTGAGATCTGGGAATTTGGAGGCCAAGTCAACACCTCAAACTCATGTTGTGCTCCTCAAACCATTCCTGAAGCATTTGTGTTTTGTGGCAGGAGCATTATCCTGCTGGAAGAGCCACAGCCACCAGGGAATACCGTTTCCATGAAAGGCTGTACATGGTCTCAACAATGCTTAGGTAGGTGGACGTGTCAAAGGAACATCCACATGGATGGCAGGACCCAAGGTTTCCCAGCAGAACATTGCCCAAAGCATCACCTCCACCGGCTCGCCTTCTTCCCATAGTGCATCCTGGGGCCATGTGTTCCCAGGAAGCCACGCACACACACCCGGCCATCCACGTGATGTAAAAGAACACGTGATCATCAGACCAGGCCACCTTCTTCCATTGCCCGTGGTCCAGTTCTGATGCTCACGTGCCACTGTTGGTGCTTTCGGCGGGTCAGGGGTCAGCATGGGCACCCTGACTTGTCAGCGGCCATGCCGCCCATACGCAACAAACTGCGATGCTCTGTGTATTCTGACCCCTTTCTATCAGAACCAGCATTAACTTCTTGAGCAGTTTGAGCTCCAGTAGCTCGCCTGTTTGATCGACCACACGGGCCAGCCTTCGCCTCCCACGTGCATCAATGAGCCTGAGCCGCCCATGACCCTGTGGCCGGTTCTCCACTGTTCCTTCCTTGGAGCACTTTTGATAGATCCTGACCACTGCAGACCGGGAACACCCCACAAGAGCTGCAGTTTTGGAGATGCTCTGACCCAGTCGCCTAGACATCACAATCTGACCCTTGTCAAACTTGCTCAAATCCTTACGCTTGCCCATTTTTCCTGCTTCTAACACATCAACTTTGATGACAAAATGTTCACTTGCTGCCTAATATATCCCACCCACTAACAGGAGCCGTGATGAAGAGATCATCAGTGTTACTCACTTCACCGGTCAGTGCTCAGAAAGCAAGAAAAGCGCACAAGATGAGACCACTACAATTATCAAGAACACATTAATACAGTTAACCAATTCAAAATGTATTTTTATATTGAGCTGTTCATATTCAAAAGCATATTGATTTTTATATTCAGCATAAAATCTTTAATAGTTATTTAAATATACAATTATATGTAAGACTAATACAATGTTTTGATTACTGTTTTTACTCTCCAGGACCGAGTTTACCCATCCCGGATTTAGGAGTTTTTGGCGCCTCCGTGTAGGCCTGTTCGGTATCACAGCTTTACTCGACTAAAATGTTGCTCTGTACACACACTCAATTCTGTAAAGTTTTTTTTTTTCTGTAATCTGCTTAGGTCTGTATAAATTTATAATATAATATAATAATATGGACTCCTTATATTTGGTTATTTGGTGTCCTTTGGAGTCTCTAATGATCCTTGAAGCTTGCAGAAAATACAGTTGTCGGATTTTTTACTTTGCTGGATATAGCAAATGATGACAAAATGAATGTGTTTAATGGGATGAATGGCGATGCTTCATTTTACGATAAGTGAGCGATTAAAATGTTTCATCGATTGACAGCCCTGATATATATATATATTTCTAAATCTCTAAAAAAAATGTACTCTGGTAAAAGCAGCTGCATGTGAAGTGATGTTGAATGTAAACGCATCAATAAGAGCTCCGCCCCTTCTCACTGATCTCAGGAACACAGTCTGTGATTGGCCGAGGGTTTTGAGGGCTGAAGTTCTGACGGGACAGAGTGACATCCATCGGCCACTGCCTTCAGACGGCAGGCCGATCACCCTGTCAATCAACACACGCCACTAGAAATCACATGTTGACTTGACCGTCAGTGTAGTTGTGTGTTCAGCGCCTCTAACACGGTGTGCCTGTTTTTACTACGCAAAAATCTTCCCCAGCTGGTCCACCTCCGAATCTCCACAGAAGAGAGGTCTGAAAGACGAGATGCCACATTACAAATCATAGCAATGAACGAACTGATCAACAGACATGATGAGGGAGGGAGGGAAGGAAGGAAAGAAGGGAAGGAAGGAACTCAAGGAAAGAAGGGTTTATGCATAATGCAGGACTTGAAACACACCGGGACTCTTATTTTGAAATGTGTGAAAGCATTTGTCTGTAGAATGTGTTTTTATTTGAATGTGCAGCGTTCACATATTTAATTATTTAAATATTCGCCTTTGAAGTTTAATAATCACACAAGCCTGAATCCTGTATTTCCATCCCCAAGAACTCCGAAAATGATAATGAAGACTTGTTTTGTGCCATTTAAATATACAGGTGCTGGTCATATAATTAGAATATCATCAAAAAGTTTATTTATTTCATTCAAAAAGTGAAACTTGTGTATTATATTCATTCATCACACACAGACTGATATATTTCAAATGTTTATTTCTTTCAATTTTAATGACTATAACTGACAACTAAGGAAAATCCCAAATTCAGTATATCAGAAAATTTGAATATTATGAAAAGGTTGAATATTGAAGACACCTGGTGCCACACTCTAATCAGCTAATGAACTCAAAACACCTGCAAAGGCCTTTAAATGGTCTCTCAGTCTAGTTCTGTTGGCTACACAATCATGGGGAAGACTGCTGACTGGACAGTTGTCCAAAAGACGACCTTTGACACCTTGCACAAGGAGGGCAAGACACAAAAGGTCATTGCAAAAGAGGCTGGCTGTTCACAGAGGCGAAGGGAAGGAAAAGATGAGGTAGAAAAAAGTGTACAAGCAATAGGGATAACCGCACCCTGGAGAGGATTGTGAAACAAAACCCATTAAAAATGTGTGGGAGATTCACAAAGAGTGGACTGCAGCTGGAGTCAGAGCTTCAAGAACCACTACGCACAGACGTATTCAAGACATGGGTTTCTCACACACTCACACACTCTCGCACTCGCACTCTCGCACTCGCACTCGCACTCTCGCACTCGCACTCTCGCACTCTCACACTCACACTCTCACACACTCACACTTTCACACTCTCACACTCTCACACTCTCACACTCTCACACTCTCACACACTCACACACTCACACACTCACACTCTCACACACTCACACACTCACTCACAGCTAAGACTCACGTGCGTCTGAACATCTCAGCGAAGATGCAGCCGGTGCTCCAGATGTCCACAGGTGTGGCGTATGTGGTCTGGAGCAGCACTTCAGGAGAGCGATACCACAGCGTCACGACCTGAGCGGAGAGAACAGCATCAGACGTGTGTGTGTGTGTGTGTGATCAGTGCTGATGATACCAGACCCTGCATCTCTTACCACTGGTGTTAGCGCCATGTGATAGCTGTAGATCCGCGCCAAACCGAAGTCAGCCAGCTTCACCTGTCCTCTGCTGGTCACCAGGATGTTTTCCGCTTCAGATCCCGATGGAGAACCCGATTCGAGTGCAAAAAGGCCAAACCACACAGCAGCTGCTGCATCAAGTCCTGCATCACACGCAAACACACGTTACACATCTGCTGATAACATCCGGGTCACACGTTATTGTGCTGTCCTTGTTACGGTGTGATGTTGCTGTTTGAGTCCTCCAGCGGAGTTCTTCTCTCTATCAGTGTCAGTGTTCCTGAACTCCTGAGACGCCTCCAATGTAGTCTTGAGTTTCTTCAGAAACCAACACGTCACAATATTCCTCCTTATAATAATTCATACGCAGAATAAAGGGGCGGGGCCTGGTTGAGTTAGTTAGTAGTGTGTTGAAACTGTAACAAAATCATATTTTATTGTCTGGAGAACCCAAACACCCCGAGTGAGACTTTTTTCACGTGATCCCGTTAAACTACACCCGTTCTGTCTCCATGCAGCAGATAATCTTCGGCTCTTTAGCCATTATGGTCCGAGTCCGGTTCGAACTGAACACCGCTAGTTTCTGACATGTTCTGTTGTCGTTGTTGTTGCACAAGCTCTTGAAGCTCCGCCCTCTTTTTGAAAGAACAGGCAGAGAGCAGCAGCTCATTTGCATTTAAAGGGACACACACAATAACACTGGGTGCGCCCCAATCAGCTCCTTATTTCAGTAGCCATGGCACTCATCAGGACATAAGTCAATGGGCTGATCCCTGATCAGTGCCCTGACTACTGAACTAGGGAGCTGATTGAGACGCACACAGTGTGTTTTTGCAATTTTAACAGGCTATAAAATATGACTGGTGGGGGATTTTGAGCTAAAACTTCACATACACACTCTGGGGACAACAGAGACTTCTTTTACATCTTGTAAAAGGCATAATTTAAATTAATTTAAATGATCAGATAATTGCCCTAATAAAAATGACCATAGCTCTTCCACAGAATCCAGAGTTTAACTGAAGTTTTATTAATCTGTAAGATCATGTTAGACACAACCCCTTGTATCAGCCCCAAAGTGCATCAGCCCACCGTGAAAATGCCCGCACGCCTGATTACCAATCCAGCCCTGTCCCAGTCTGTCTGACACGCTCCGATTTCTACAAAGCCCCTCCTTCTGAAAAGCCCAGAGCGTCTGATTGGCCAGTGTGTTGTGATTGGCCGAACACCTCAAGCGTGTGTCAGAAGTGGTACACCCTTACCAGAGCCATATAGAGTGAGAGTTGCGACAACGGAAGTTCAAAACGCTTGATTGTCACGTGATTCATGTAGACCTCGAATAGTTCCAGGAAGTGCTTTGGCGGGCAATTCAAATTGATAGTCACAGTGACAGAACTGCGCTTTTTGGTAATTAATAGTCAATAAAAGCATTGATTTTCAATAATTTTATTACACATCGACATGTGTATGTAGCATGAGTATGTAGTTACAGCGATGTTGTTTTTAAAATATATATTTTTTAATGATGAATAATCTACACAAGCAGGCTTTAATGTACAAGTTATTTTGATTAAAATGTGCTGATCATTTAAAATCTTACGGATTAAACGTCTTACCTTTTAAAAGTGCATCTCAAACGGTCTGTTCTGCTGTAACTCTATGCGGCTGCTACTTCCGGGAACTATTGAGAGTCTCCACGAGCCGCCATTGCTGTAAAAAAACGTTCCATTGGAGTCTATGGAGTTGTCGCGACTCTCACTCTATATGGCTCTGCCCCTTACCATAACCGCGAGCATCCGCAGGAACAGCTTTAGAAATAAATCCGAACCATTGATGGATATGTTTAGATATGGATGCTTGGATATGATTGGTTTTCAGAAGGCAGAAGGGGATATGCTTTCGCATTCAGACACACTGAAGCCTCACTGAAGTCTTTTTTCTTTGCGTAAGCTTTGGCGGCATTATACTAATGTTTTAGTTTGAGGAAGTAATATCTGGACTGGGATTTAAAACTCACACTACGGTTCAGGAGTTTGAGCTCTGTGATATCTTCTAATGTTTCTGAAAGACATCTCTCCTGCCGCCAAAGCTGCATTTATTACATCAATATACATTGTAAAGCAGCCATTCTCTGTGTGAATTATAGTAAAATATAATTCATGTGATCAAAGCTGAGTCTTCAGAGTCACATGATCCTTCAAAAATCATTCTGATATGATCATTTGGTGCTCAGGAAACATTTATGATTATTAGTAATGATGAAAATGGTTCATAATTGTGTGGAAACTTTGATATATTAAATTTTTCAGGATTCTTTGATGAATATAAAGAACAGCATTCATGTGAAATTGAATCTTTTGTAACATTATAAATGTCTTAACGCGTCCTTGCTGAATAAAAGTGTTCATTTCTTAGAAAATATTTAAAATAAAAATAATTAATCTTACTCTGAGTGGTAGTGCACCTGTTTCCAACGAGTGGAGCGATTTCGATAAAGCCTGTAGAATCGTGAAGGAAGTTCTAATTCTAATTTTTATTTGCTAATAATATTTGTATTAATTTGCATTAAAATATACACATATGAACTTTTATTTGTATGTCTAAAATGTCGAAACGGTGAAATGTATCTGGTCTCTTCACACTCAGTTAGCAATGACATGAATCACATAAGAGCATATTTTCCATAATCATAATTTCCAAAACAGCCATATTTAATTTGATTGGCCATCTCAATCATTTTCACATTGACGAGTGCTGTTAGACCTCTGAGGGAGACCAGGGTCCGTTCTTCGCACTCGCTATGATTTGACAGATCCCAGATCTTCTAATCGGGATAACTGATTAAAGTGTCTTAACGGTCAAGCTCAATTGATCTGCATAATATGCAAGTAATTATTCCATCACAAATGTATCTCTGAATCAAGTGTCCGTGTCTATAGTATTATACGCACCTTTTACACAACATTATAATATTATTTTCAAATACATTTTTATATTATTATTAGTATTTTTTAAAATGATTATTGCCCGTCTGGTTTAGTAATGAACTTGTGATAAAGAATCAGTGGCTGGGACAGATTTTAAGCATCACCTAAAGATGCAATCTAATCCTGTTCACATGAAATCAGTGACTCCCGAGCAGGTTAAAGCTTCTGGACCTGTTGCTATGACAGCAAGTCCTGAATGAGCTTCGAAGAACCAAACAATCCGAGATCATGCCAAATCATCAACAATCAAATCCAACATCAACATACAGAGCGCGCTGCGTAATGAAGAATGGCCGTTTCTAATTTTTGGAGGAGACTCATAATTTTTTACATGCACCCTCATAATGCCATTCAGATTGGATTTTGGCAATATTGCAATTAGACTTTACATAATAATTCCATTAAATTGTATTTTAATCGTATCAAAACACCATGTAAACACCTTAATCACAATATGTGCATGTGTGCGGACGTACACGGATGCCGGTTGTTGTTCACACTAGGGCTGGGCGATATATCGAATATTAGCGATACTATCGCAATAATTTTGACGACGGTGTAAAATTTGAAAATATCGTGAATATCGAATATTTCAAATTCAACATGCAAACTTTCCCAAATAACATTACCAGATAACGCAGAGGTCTGCTTCCACCATTCACTAAACATCGGAAGCAGAAGAGTTAAATATATACGCCCAGCGTATGAAAAAGAAAGCAACAGAAACAAGCGCGCGTGAGAGAAATAATAGCGCGGCGCGGGACTCTGACCGGAAGCGCACACGCCTTTCAGACAACATGCGATCGGGATTCAGTTCCTTCATGGATTATTGGGTTTCAGTGGTCAAACAGATGTAAAAATGCACGTACTGGCAAGTATTCAGGTAAACACAGTAATGTATGTCTTTAGTGAACGTACCACTGATCTATATAATTTATATAGATCAGTGGAACGTACAGAGAGTTGAGTGAGGAATCGTGTGTTACAATGAATTTGGTCCGTGGAGCTCTTAAAGGGCCGGACCTCATATTCTGTTTGATTTAATGTTAATCAAACAACAACAAAATTAGAAAACCACCCCATGCTTGGCTAAACAACTTTAATATATTTATTAAGAATCAGTGTAGCCTATGGTTAATTTATATAATTAAGACTAAGCAGTTTATATATATACTGCTCAGTCTTAATTATATAAATTAACCATAGGTTACACTGATTCTACACTGATATATATATATTTGATTTATTTCTTGCTGTTAAATAGACCCACTGTAGGTGAAAATAAAGCACTGTTTTACTTGTTTTACTTATGTTTTTTTTTTTTTAAAGATCAAATTAAAAATCTATATTGTAATTATAAAAGTACATTTCAAAAATATTAAATTACTCGTATCATGATTTAAGATTTTGGTCATCACAAAATTTTGAAAATATCAAGATATATTTTTTGGGATATTCCCAGCCCTAGTTCACACAACTTCATGAATGTCTCAAGTTCTTCTTCACCAAATCACGAAACTCTGTCAACACAAACGCAGCGCAGTCTCTGCTCCGTATCTTCATCCGGACGGAGTGAAGAACATGACGACAGCTTAGGCAAACCCGCCATTGCGATGTTCATAACGGGCCGACATTAATATCCAGTACGTCCATAAAAATGTATTTAGAATTTGATGTGAGTAGATTAAAACAGCCGCTAACATGCAGTATGTATTTCTATCTGAGTGTGGTATGATTTATTAGTGAATAATCGAATAATAAAATTGCATGCAAACTGAGTGAGGAGTTCTGCTCGTGTCATGTAAACATCTTACTGCCATTAAGACCTTACTCGGATTATTAGAAATAATCGCATTACGGGTGCACATGTAAACGTAGTCACTGTCTGTGATGGTTCCGGCCCTGCTTTCATGCAACCTGTTTTGGGTGAAATATGACACAATAAACACTCATGCTCAGACAGCGTTTGAGCGGGGCTTACTCTGATCTGGTGGATGGGCAGTCCGGGGGCCGGCGCTTTCTCCAGGTACGTCCTGAGGTCCTGATCCACGTGCTCAAACACTAGAGTCACTTTCGTCTCCTGGTCAGTCCTCAGTGTGGCGCACACGTCCATGAGCCTGGTCACACACACAACACAACAACAGATCACACACACCGGTTACGCCCCTGTTACGGGTTGATGTGTAAAGTATCATTTGTATTAGTGTTGTGATTGGTCTGTGTGCTTGTCTCGTGCTGTTATTGAATAGGTACCATCCTGCTGTTATAGTTTAGAGCTTTATTTATCCCATTGGGGCAATTATATCCAGCCGTTATCCTCATCCTGGTTGGCTGGCGCTTGAAGGGAAACAGGAAAAAGCTCACTGAGACTTCACAGGATGTGAGAGACTGTTCTCCTTCCCACACTATTGAGAATCAGAGTGTGATTCATGCTTGTCATGATCCGGTCTGTGCTATCGTGTCTCTGGACCGGAGCTGCAGCGAGTAACATGAAACCGACTTCATTCACCCCAATGGAAAGCATATTTACACTGTCTGATCGTTCCCCATCCCCTATAGTGCACTGTCTGAAACGTTCCGCATCCCCTATATGGTGCACTGTCTGATCGTTCCCCATCCCCTATATAGTGCACTGTCTGATCGCTCCTCATCCCCTATATGGTGGACTGTCTGATCATTCCCATCCCTATATGGTGCACTGTCTGATCATTCCCCATCCCCTATATGGTGCACTGTCTGATCGTTCCCCATCCCCTATATGGTGGACTGTCTGATCATTCCCCATCCCCTATATGGTGCACTGTCTGATCATTCCCATCCCCTATATGGTGCACTGTCTGATCATTCCCCATCCCCTATATGGTGCACTGTCTGATCGCTCCTCATCCCCTATATGGTGCACTGTCTGAAACGCCTGCATCCCCTATATGGTGCACTGTCTGATCATTCCCCATCCCCTATATGGTGCACTGTCTGATCGCTCTCATCCCCTATATGGTGCACTGTCTGATCATTCCCCATCCCCTATATGGTGCACTGTCTGATCGCTCTCATCCCCTATATGGTGCACTGTCTGATCGCTCTCATCCCCTATATGGTGCACTGTCTGATCGCTTCCCCATCCCCTATATGGTGCACTGTCTGATCATTCCCCATCCCCTATATGGTGCACTGTCTGATCATTCCCCATCCCCTATATGGTGCACTGTCTGATCATTCCCCATCCCCTATATGGTGCACTGTCTGATCGTTCCTCATCCCCTATATGGTGCACTGTCTGATCATTCCCCATCCCCTATATGGTGCACTGTCTGATCATTCCCCATCCCCTATATGGTGCACTGTCTGATCGTTCCTCATCCCCTATATGGTGCACTGTCTGATCATTCCCATCCCCTATATAGAGCACTGTCTGATCGTTCTCATCCCCTATATAGTGCACTGTCTGACATGTTCCATATCCCCTATATAGTGCACTGTCTGACACGTTCCCTATCCCCTATATGGTGCACTGTCTGATCGCTCTCATCCCCTATATGGTGCACTGTCTCATCCCTATATAGTGCACTGTTTGATCGTTCCCTCATCCTCAATATAGTGCACTGTCTGATCGCTCTCATCCCCTATATAGTGCACTGTTTGATCGCTCCTCATCCTCAATATAGTGCACTGTCTGATCGTTCCTCATCCCCTATATAGTGCACTGTTTGATCGCTCCTCATCCTCAATATAGTGCACTGTCTGATCGCTCCATATCCCCTATATGGTGCACTGTCTGATCGCTCCTATCCCCATATAGTGCACAGTCTGATCGCTCTCATCCCCTATATAGTGCACTGTCTGATCGTTCCTCATCCCCTATATAGTGCAATGTCTGATCGTTCCCTCATCCCCTATATTGTGCACTGTCTGATCGATCCTATCCCCTTTATAGTGCACTGTCTGATCGTTCCCTATCCCCTATATGGTGCACTGTCTGATCGCTTCTCATCCCCTATTTAGTGCACTGTCTGATCGCTCTCATCCCCTATATGGTGCACTGTCTGATCGATCTCTATCCCCTATATAGAGCACTGTCTGATCGTTCCCTATCCCCTATATAGTGCACTGTCTGACCGCTCCTATCCCCTATATGGTGCACTGTCTGATCGATCCTCATCCCCTTTATAGTGCACTGTCTGATCGCTTCCTATCCCCTATATAGTGCACTGTCTGATCGCTCCTATCCTCTATATAGTGCACTGTCTGATCGATCCCTATCCCCTATATAGAGCACTGTCTGATTGTTCCCTATCCCCTATATAGTGCACTGTCAGATCGCTCCATACCCTCTATATAGTGCACTGTCAGATCGCTCCATATCCCCATATAGTGTACTGCCTGATCGCTCCATATCCCCTATATAGTGCACTGTCTGAATCGCTCTCATCCCCTATATGGTGCACTGTCTGATCGATCCCTATCCCCTTTATAGTGCACTGTCTGATCGTTCCCTATCCCCTATATAGCACACTGTCTGATCAATCCCTCATCCCCTATTTAGTGCACTGTCTGATCGCTCTCATCCCCTTTATAGTGCACTGTCTGATCGCTCCTATCCCCTATATGGTGCACTGTCTGATCGCTTCCTATCCCCTATTTAGTGCACTGTCTGATCGCTTCTCATCCCCTATATAGTGCACTGTCTGATCGTTCCCTATCCCCTATATGGTGCACTGTCTGATCGTTCCCTATCCCCTATATAGTGCACTGTCTGATCGTTCCCTATCCCCTATATGGTGCACTGTCTGATCGATCCCGATCCCCTATATAGAGCACTGTCTGATAGTTCCCTATCCCCTATATCAGGGGTCCCCAAACTTTTTTCTGTGAGGGCCACGTTATTGTTATTTTCTTTAATGGGGGCCGGGTCGGTTACAGAAAATTACATGGGCCAGAGTGACTATTATTGTGGAGTTTTTATTATGATTTTAAATGTATTTATTATGCCTCCTAATGCTTTGTTTATTATTTTATGCACCATACAGACAAAAGAGAATTACTTTAAAAAAGCATTATCCAATTGTCTTGTAGTTCTAGTCATTTCTTGCTGGCTCACAAGCACTTGCTCGATCACGATGAAACGTTCATTGAATGTGCGATTCTATTGGTGGGTGAATCTAACAAATAGTTAAGCTAAGCTATGTTAATATTTTAGTTAATTACTAAGGGAAATTGTAAAAGTAAAAAAAAAAAAAGGGACATTTTAGTTTAAAAGGCAACCTTTATAATCAAATACAGATATGAATATAATTTTAAAATTACATTTTTTAAAAATTTGTCTCTGGCATCTATATGGTGCACTGTCCAAATGATCGAGTTTAGGGACCCCTGCCCTATATAGTGCAGTGTCTGATTGTTCCCTATCCTCATATAGTGCAGTGTCTGATTGTTCCCTATCCTATATAGTGCAGTGTCTGATTGTTCCCTCATCCCCTATATAGTGCAGTGTCTGATTGTTCCTATCCCCTATATAGTGCACTGTCTGATCAATCCCTATCCCCTATATAGTGCAGTGTCTGATTGTTCCCTATCCCCTATATGGTGCACTGTCTGATCAATCCCTATCCCCTATATAGTGCACTGTCTGATCGATCCCTATCATATAGAGCACTGTCTGATCGATCCCTATCCCCTATATAGAGCACTGTCTGATCGATCCTCATCCCCTATATAGAGCACTGTCTGATCGATCCCATCCCCTATATAGTGCACTGTCTGATCGATCCTATCCCCTATATAGTGCACTGTCTGATCGATCCCTATCCCCTATATAGTGCACTGTCTGATCGATCCCTATCCCCTATATAGAGCACTGTCTGATCGATCCCTATCCCCTATATGGTGCACTGTCTATCTCACATCTGATGACGCATGGGTTGTAACTTGAAAATAATGCTTTGTTTATGTTTATGTTGCTGGATACACGTGCTGGCTCCTCAGTGATACACTACAACAACAGCGATCATAAAAGAAAAACCTGGGCAAATACGCAAATCACAGCGTGCAAATACTGAGTTCTATTTCAAGTCTTGTGCTTAAACGGACAAATTCACACAAAAAGTATGTCAACATGTCCATCTTGATGAGTATCCCTGCAGACATAGTCTGTATATGCCTTAAGTGAACTTACTTTATCATATACAGTCGAGAAAGACGACGCATATCCGTGCATTAGGTCTTAAAGGGGCAGTCGCCTTTACTGCGGTGTGTTTAATCTCAAACAAAATATAAGGACATCACTCACTGCTCTTGATTGAATAGCTTTTGTAAGTTTAATAAGGATTAATCTTTCATTTAAAGAGTTAAATATGCAGTTATTTTATGTTTGATTACTTTAAATGTCTGTACCTTTCTGCAGGACAGTAGGCCTGTACATTATTATTTAATGTACACATGAGTGAGGTCAAGTTCAACATTTTTAATTAGAATTTTATTTTATACTGTGCATTGTTGCAATGTGCTAAATAAATATTTGCGAAATTTGTAATTGATTTATTATTTGAAACTTTAAAATTAATTTATGCAATTGCAATGCCTTGATTTTTAGTAAAGTTACACAGTCATAGCCATAAATGCTATGGTACTAATAATTGGCATAATTTCTTTCGTGTTTTGGTTTTCGCCTTGGTTTCTCTTTTCGGTTTTGGCCAAGAATTTTGATTTCGGTGCATCTCTAGTAGGTACTGCATATTATCACTTTAATACTTAGATCTAATATACATTTACATTTAAATTTAGGCATTTAGCAGACGCTTTTATCCAAAGCGACTTACAACATAGGAGTACAGGAAGCGATCAGTCATGAATAGGCGCAAAACGCAAAAAGTGCCTTAAATACCAAGTTTTGGATATTACATAGAATAAGATTAAGCTAGAATAAGGAAGGAATAAAAGAGAAGAGTTTTTTTTTTTTTCTTATGATAAGGTTAAGTGCTCACGGAAGAGATGAGTTTTTAGCTGTGTTTTGAATGATGACAGTGATTCTGCCATCCGGATGGAGGTAGGAAGATCGTTCCACCAGCCAGGAGCGGTGAATGAAAAGTTCTGGAGAGGGATTTCATGCCTCTCAGGATGGTACCATAAGCCTCATGCTCCTTACCTGAGCGAAGGCTTCTGGTAGGGGTGTAGACTCGTAGGAGCGAGTCGAAGCATGCTGGTGCCGAGCCTGTGGTGGATCCATGAGTGTCAAGGCCTTGAACTTGATGCGGGCAGCGAGTGTTAGCCAGTGCAGAGCGATGAAGAGAGGTGTGACATGGGCCCTTTTGGGCTCATTGAAGACAAGACGTGCCGCAGCTGCTCTGAATCATTTGAAGAGTTTTGATTGCACACGATGGAAGACCAGCCAGAAGCGCATTGCAGTAGTCAAGCCTAGAAATGACAAGGGCCTGGACGAAGAAGTTGTGTTGCATGCTCTGTAAGGAACGGTCTGATCTTCCTGATGTTGTGCAGAGCAAACCTGCATGATCGAGCTGTCTTTGAAATGTGGTCTTTGAAGGACAGCTGGTCGTTAAAGATTACTCCAAGATTTCTGACCGACCCTGAGGGGGTAATCAGAGATGAACCTTGCTGGATGGTGAAGTTGTGTTGTAGAGTCTGATTGGCAGGGAAGACGAGAAGCTCAGTCTTTGCCAGGTTGAGCTGAAGGTGGTGTTCTTTCATCCATGCCGAGATGTCTGCCAGACAGCTTGAGATTCGTTCATCTACTGTGGGGTCATCTGGTTTAAATGAAAGATAGAGTTGAGTGTCATCAGCATAGCAATGGTATGAGAAGCCATGTGCCTGTATGATGGGTCCCAGTGATGTAGTGTAAATAGAGAAGTGAAGCGGTCCCAGCACTGAGCCCTGAGGAACCCCCGTGGTCAGTTGATGTGCTTTGGATACCTCACCTCTCCAGGCAACCTTGAACGACCTACCTGTGAGATAAGACTCAAACCAGTGGAGTGGAGTCCCTGTGATGCCCAGTGATGAAAGGGTGGACAGAAGATATTGCTTAAATCCAAACACTACACTGGAGATGTGTAATGATATCATGTGATGCTATGTATGCACACTTCAATATACTTTTACAGTAAAAATCAAATATACGTATATTTTTAGTTCTTCGTTTCTTTTCATTGCTGTAATGTAAAAAGTCAATAAAGAAAAAAAAAGACATTTTTAACATGTTTTATTGTTCGGCTTATGTTACTCAAAACCCTGTAAAAATGCCAGGTTTACCGGATCACATGATGATCATAAAAGCTTAAACTTGTAATATGAACAATAAAAATAATTCATATGATTCCAGTACTTTAATCAATGTGATCCAACTAATTTTAATGAGAACAGAAAAACTCAGTTTTCAATATAAATCATGACAAAGCAGTCCTCATAAAGCTTAAATTGTCCTCTAAAAAATGAATGCATATCAGTGATGACATGATGGTAAGTACATCAGTATGAAGTTGTAACAGCTGTGCCCATTTCATCGTGTTCCTTAGTTCTTGCATTGAATCTCTTCATGCTTCTGTGGAAATGTGCAAGACACAAATTAATGAATGTGGTATGATTTCATAGAAGCCTCTATTAGGGTATGTCTAAAAGATAAATGGCAAACTTGTTTCCGGTCAAAACTCTTACTGTGGGGACTGACA